>BGPR01002509.1:160301-174411 GCA_013235015.1 Araneus ventricosus | reverse complement strand
TTTCAGAGTTTTGAAAGCACCTTTCTGAATAAGATCGGTAAGATCTTTAATTAATTTGTTAAGATGATTGGTGTTGTTAATGTTCTTAAGGGTTTTTTTTAATGGCTTAAGGTGCCTTTTGATATAGTTAATAAATTTGTTTTGTCCGTATTTGGATTTAAAATAGAAATCAATTTCTGGAATATCTTCTAATTCTAATTTAAAGTAAATATATTTGTGGTCACTGTGGGACTCAACATCCAGGACCCTCCAATTTTTTATATAGTTGACTACGGGTAAGCTCAATAGAGTCAAGTCGGGGAACCCCACATTCGTTGTTGATTGGAATGTAGGGCCATATTCTGTAATATTACAAATGTGTAAGTTGCTGGCGGCTATGAATTCAGTCAGTTTTCTACCTCTGAAGTTATCTGAGTCATAGCCCCAGCTTCTGGATTTGCAGTTAAAATCACCAACTAAAAGATTGAAACTGTTATAAAATTTAAAATCCCTTAGTTCTCCTATTAAGTCTTCTATGTTGTCATGAGGTGGAAAGTAGCAATTAAAAATGTTAAAGAGCATGTTATTAAAATGAAGTTCAACAGCCACTGTATGGTTGGTGTTGAACTTATAGAATACATTAAGATTTTTGTTTAAAATATAAGTAATGGCCCTTTTGTCTCGAGAAGAGAAAGTCTTTCAACCAAAGTTTGATTTGGGAGGCTCACCATTGATTAAATACGGGTCCTGGTTTGCAATAAAATCTAGTTCCAAGTCCCAAGCGACCTGAAAGACTCCAGAGTGTGCTGCTTTACAGTGATTAACGTTAATTTGTATCCCGAGTATGGTGTTAAAACCCATAGTCGGTTCTTTTTATTATTAATTCCCTCTGTCTGAGAAAGCTTTTACACCTCTTGTCGAGGCAGCTGTGGCTGATGCCAAAATCAGTATTAAATTGCGCATTGGATTGAATGCAATTGATGCAGTTGAAGCCCCTACATCTGTGTCTAGTGTTTCCAACTATCGTCTCTCCGCATCTGTCGCATTTTGGTTCTCCGGTGTTGTCGCAAACCTTGGTTGTATGGCCGAATCCAAAACATTGTTTGCATTGTTTTACACCAATAAATTCGGATGTGCGAAGGTTAACCCATTGGAAATAAAGTCCCCCTTTGTCTCTAATTTCTATAAATTTTTTGGGGTTTACTGAAATTACCCAGTGATTATTACTCTTATCTCTGGCCGGGATCTTGAACTCAACCCGGAAATGGGGTTTGTTGTTCTCATCCGCGAGGAAAAGGTTTTTAGAGAGTAAACCCTCTTTTAAAATATCCATCTCTATCTCTTTATCGACGTTATACAATATAAGCTGGGGAGTTCTCCTGGGGGGAATAAACATTTCAAATATGTCTTCTAGTTTTTCCTTATCATAGCTCGACAATAATTGCTTAATGAGCTTGGATTCAGCCTCATCTGCAGTAACAATTTTAACGCCACCCCCATGTAACTTAGTCACACCTCTCACTCTAATAACCGAATTATTCTCCTTGAGAATCCCCAGAAAAAGGGCTCTATTCTTATTAAAATCCTTATGAATGTCTGTTTTAGGCTGAATCTGACCTCCTTCTGGTTCCTGAGGAAGGCCAGGGGTAAATGTCAAAGGAATGGAGCGGTGACTAGGTATCCCCGGAAGTTGTGCAACTTGGGCAAAGGTCCTAGTTGCTTTAACCTCTTCAACAAGTTTGGTGTTGCACACTTCCAATTTGTCGTGAAAGTCCCGGCAAGCAATTTCTCTCTCGGATTGTAAAAGAATAGGGAATTCCTCTTTGAATGACTGTAATAACCCCTGTGCATACAAGTCCTGCCTAGCAGTAGCTTCGTTAAAAGCCTGATTAATAGTGCCTGAAATTTCCTCAGTTATTTCTAATTTAGCTCTTAAATCAGCGTTTTCCTTCTGTAGTGTGCACATTTTGCTTTATTGAGGATTGCGTCATCATTAGTCAAGACTCCTTTTAGATCGTAGATGTTAGAGTTTAATTCGTTAATCTTTTTACTTAAATCTTTGATTATGGAAAGGAAATAGCCAATGTATTCCCCAGCCAGATGATTCCTTAATGTCTTACTGTATTGAGTCTTGGCCGAAATCAGACCATCCGAGTATTCATCTAGTTTCAGTAATTTCTCCTTAATAATTACATCAATCCCATCTACAAAATCGTTTCCATTAAACTTAGAAATTAATTCCTTTAATTCATCATTGAGTGTCTTTGCAGGGGGTGGCTTCTTGGAGGGTTTGGGGGGCATGGCTCTTGCACCCTCAAAAGAGGTACGAAAAGACCACCAAAATAAAAATAAAAATTTCCTACCACACCCAAAGGGGAAAAAAAGAAAAAAAAGTTTCTCAGTGGAAATACGAAAGTACAAGTATGTGTAAGTGCAGTATGTAAGAGACAATCAAATCATCAATTCCCAAAAAAATAATTAAAAAAAAAACAAAAAAACAGCATAAGAAAAAAAAATTTAAAAACAAGATCCCTTTTAAAATATCATTAAAAAAAGGAGATCAGAACACTAGGGCATATAAAAATCAATTCACATCAGAAACACACAAAGCCGAATAGAGTATAAGAAATCACAAAGCACCAAACCACCATCAATATATAAATAGAAATGTATTAAAATATCAAAATCTTATTAAAAATATCATTAAAAACAAAAGATCAGAACACAAAATCGCATAAAAATCAGTTCACAGCAGAGACACAAAAAGCTAAGAAAAGAAAATTATAAAATATATATATATTTATATACAGAGCTGACACTCAAAAGAAAAAAAAACACTCACCATGCGGAAAGATATCAGAGTTGGAAGGAAGATCTTTCACGGTACAAAGTTCAACGCAGTCAGAGAGAGGCACAAACACATAATCTAGAAGGCTGTCTAAAGTTCATTGGGGTCGAGGAAACCAAGGGACCGGAAAAAGACCACACAGGAATCTAAGACGAATTTGGAGGTTTAACTGCAAGTGTCCACGATGTAATCCATATTAAGAGTTCCAGACAAATCCAAAAAAATATGAAGAATCCAAGAGAAGTGCTGAATGTGGGTAAATAACAGTAGCCTTTTTCCACATAGGAGGGGGGAAAGTGAGGAATAGATGCAACGACTAGTCTCTACCTCTGCCAGGTTCAAATCGGGAACCCTTACGCCAGAAGAAAGGAATGGCTTTTGTGAACAACACTCTGGGTTCACCCGTTGCCCTCGGAATCTCCAGGCCTCACATCCTGTTTGTGTCGTCACTGAAGACGATGGAAGATTGCCGAGAACTGAATTCGGCTTTCACGGTATCGTGATGTTTACAAATGTGGTTTTTTTTAAATTCACTTTCGAAAAAGTGACGATTATGTCATTTCCGAACACTTAATTAGAAAGTAAAGAATTTAAAATGGTATTTAATTTAAACCTTTTTCTATAACATTAACAATTTAATTTTCATATATTTGATTGCTGTGGATCTTTACTACAGCTTATACGAGTTTTTATACACATCGATAAAATTGCATTGCAGATATTTCATATGCAAAAACTGACACAGAGAAAGAAACGCAGAATCAAAATATATTTTATTTCAGCACAATTGAAGAATTTTTTTTTGTCATTTTAATTTCAAAAATTAAAATTTATCAACTGAAGTGAAACATAAATATGTATTTTTCACCCTACCTCATTTGCTATTTTAATTCAAAAATCAAATTCTTTACATTTAATAGTTGATAGTTCATTTTAATATAATGACTATTTATTATACTAGCTTTCAAATGTATGAAGTAATAATTTATTTAAGTGATATTCAGCTAATTTTATACTATAACAAAATTGCATTGTAGTATTATAAAGATATTTCATGAAAAAAACAGACACAGAGAAAGAAACACACAGTTAGAATAAAAATATTTTATTTCAGCACAAATGAAGTAGAAACACATTATTTTTGTTCTTAAACTTTATTTTTAATTTACAATCGCACAAGCAGAAAATAAAATGTTTTGTATAGCATTGAATGATAACATTAAAATAGCAAATTATGTTAAAATTTTAATTCAAACTGATCTCACCTGTTATACTAGAATTTTTAACATTAAATTAAGAATTTGTAGCAGTTTTACACTTTTTAGTACTTTGAATTCCTAGCCTTTTTTCTTTTCTTTTTTCAGCTTTCTTTACAGCTAAATCTTTTTTCTTAACTAAAGCTTCTACTAAATTATCATTTTTTTCTTCACATAATTATTTAAAAATATATTGGTTGAGCACCAAACTACCTTCCAGATAATTAAATTAAACAGATGTCCTTCATCACATACCCCGCTATCATCACAAAATTCTTTTTCTTCCAAAATATTATACGTGGTGCTAGCATCCTACGTCCTTTAATCGTGAAGTTTATGAAATTCAGGCTCATGTAAAGAGCATATTTTTTTAATGACTGCATAATTAAAAAGAACAGCATTTAATATATGTTTTTGGGGAAAGAAAGTTTCCCCCTATCCAAACTTTTTAAATAGCTATGGTCTGCAGACAATTCCACCTCTTTGTCTAACTGGTGTAAGTATCTGCATGATTTGCATTTAGTTTTTTTCAAAACAGAAAAAATGCAGTACCCTGCCAGATACATTAAAACAGGAAGGCTCTCTTCGAAATCTGAAATATCATCTGGTTCAACTTTGAGTTGAGAGAAAACATTTGAAGAGCTAGGGTCATAATGCGAAAAACTATCATCAGTATCAAAGTTTGTAATTTCAATAGTTCCAAATGATTTACTAGGAATTGTTAACTTTAACAAAGATCTAATTCTTAGTTTTTTTTCACACTCAAAGAGTTGTGTTGAAATGTTATATTGGCAACCTGCTAATTTGCGATAACATCCAAACCTGCTTTCTAAATCATCTGTTTGAAATTTACCTGGAACTATATAACTCATATTAAAGTTTTCTTTGCAATAAGATGAAATTTCGATAATGGATTTAGTGCTTAAAACTAGAGCAGTCCTTGTTTCCTTAGTAAATGCCCCTATAGAAAATTTCATTCTATCCCAATCATCAATCCATTTTAAAAATTCCTCTAAAAATGCCATCTTTATATCTTTTTCATCATAACTCAATGGTTCCTGATACCTATTATTTAAACGCTTGCCTTTATTTGGTGTTTTAACATTAACTATCTTCCACCATCTAATAATTACCTTTTAAAAATCAGATGTATAATGAGAATAAAGTAATTTATTTTTCTCTCCCAATTCAGCAAGAGCCTCTGCAACATGTTCATTAAAAATGCAGAGCACCAATTTAACATTTTGTCTTTCCATACTTGATGGAACAAGAGCTTTAAGATTCAACCTGAAACCATACTTAACTAATTTATCAGATTCTAAATTGTACAATTCTCTTATAGTAGTAAATCGAGCTGTTTTAAAGTCAGCTATATCTTGAACTGCATAAACTGAATCAAATTTAGGATAGAAGAAACATCTGCCATCATTCTTTTGATTTAGCCAGTTATTCCTAATGCACTTGAACAAATGAACAGGGTCTACAACAAAAAATAATGGTCGTGATTTATCAACAGGATGCGGGTAACAATAAGATAATTCTGGTGGGTCAATAAAAAGTTCAACTTCTCTTCTATTAACAGAATTATTATCAGTAATAATACCAATTACAGTGAAACCAATGCCTTCTAGGCCAATAATTACTTTTTAATGAATTCATGCAAAACATTTCCCGATATTGTATGGACAGGAAGAACATGCACAACATCTTTATATTGGGATACAATACTTTTTACGATAAAAACTTGGGCACTGGAAGCAGAAGTTTCTGAATCATATGACATGCCAGATATAGAACCGCCTTTATAATCAAAATACTCTTTTATGTGCACTTCATCAAGCATCAGAATGACAACTTTATCCTTTTCTTCCAAATATTTAAATTTTTGTTTTATGTACAATAAAAAGTAAGAGTCCATTTGTTCGAATTTTGGGCTTACACTATATTTTGTGCAGACATGATTTATAGTATTTGGATGAGGCAAAACCAAATATCCACTTTGTCTCAAAAATCTATAAGCAGATGGTGATATGGTATACATCAAAGATGAAAATATCATAATATCTGATGAATACCTGAGTGCAAATTTATTACTTCCAAGAAAAGCAACTTGCTCCATCAAAAAATTAACTGCTTCTGAATTGACATCAGAATTGTTTACCAGGGTTTTTAAAAGGTCACAAATTAACTGTAAAGTACCTTTTATACCTACTTTTTCTTTAAAGCCACAACTGACATTTTTAACATTATCCAAAACTGCTATAACTGTAGCCGAGTTGTCTATAATTAGTGGAAATGAAAAATTACCCAATTTGTTTATTTCCTGATCTCCAATATATACTCGAGCTTCTAACTTAGAAGAAATTAACAAAGAATGACTTACCTTGGGTGCTTGCAAAGTATCTAACCGTAAAAAAATTAATTGGTTTCTCTGAGTCACTTTAAGAAAATCATCATAAGAAAAAGTTTCAAATTTATTGATTAAATCCTCATAAGATCTTATTTTCTTTAATTGGGCTTTAATCTGCTTGTTCGTCAATACTTTTATTCATTGCTTCTTTCAGTTGCTCCATTTCTTTTCTTGTCGCTCTATGAAGTGGATTTTCACGTGACGTTGTAGGTTCTGAAGAGAAGTATTTGGGCAAATCGGGGAATAACGATTGTATTGTCCCTGGAACAAGCCTAGGGAGGAAAAAAAGTGTGAAATTCCTTAAAATATTTTACTATAGAAAACACATTTTATTGATATTTACACTGAAAACTTTAGTTACATCAGAACAAAATGCAAGAAATGTTCAGTAATAAACAAGCTATTTTAAACAAAGAAATGTCCATTGAAAAGTAATAATTCAATACTAAGTTATATATGTTTCTAAAATAAATACTACCACCACACTCCAATAATTTTATAGGAACTATAAGCATCTTTTACAAGACATAAAAAAGTGATTTAGAAACAATTACTTTTGTTCACAACTATTTTTAAAAGCTTAAATATTATATAAGTGGAATGTTTATATATTAGTAATTTTTAATAAGATGATTACTAACAAATAATCAAGGTAATTTGAATAAAAATTAATTTAAATATTATGAACAATCCTAGATGTTTTATAGGTAACTTGATGGTTCATGTAATTTTATTTTTGAAAACTATTGCTATTAAATTGATTAAATTATTATGAAGCATATAACTTGACATATTAGAATAAAATTTATATAATGACTAACAAGATGCAATGGTATTAGAAACCATAGTAATTTTTTCCCTGTAAAAAAACAATCTTCCATATATGTGAATTTTAAACTTACATTTTTATATAAGAATATAACAATAGATTATCATCTGAAGTTATCCATAACATTTTTCTGATGCATGCCAACACAAGCAGAAGAATTTTTTTTAAAAAAATGACCTTTTATGTTCCAATGGTGCTTGAACAAGTTCGCCAGTTCTTTCATAAAATGCTTTCAAACTTGTGATGACATCTTTAATTGGAAAGTGGTTTATGCAAACCTACATAAGTGGAACAAAATTAGGTATTACTTCAGATTTTTCCCCACATAAATAGATATAAAAAAACTAAACCAAGAAATAGAGCAAATTTTGAATACTAATAAGGAATACAAAATTTTGTAACTTTGATAAACAAACAAAAATACAAGTTAAATCAGGAAAACATCAGCAAAGAATTGGGAAGTATTATGGGTAAGTAGTTGATCATGAAAACAAATGTGCAAAATAATAAATGTAAACGACAGTTAATTACAAATTTTTCAACATAAAAAGGTAAATTAAATAACAATTGCAGAAAAGAAAGCTGACTTACTCTACTATGTTTAGTTGGGATGAAGTCTTGACGCTTGATGGCAGTTATCCAACTTTTTTTAAGATTTCCGTTGCGAGGAAATGAGAAAAGAGAGACATTTTCATTTTTCTTGTAATTACTTCTACACCCGGGAACACAGCAGGGGCTCGGCATTTTAAAATTGCCTGCATTAAGATCTTTCTTAACCGTTGCAACGTCTTAACACAGCATTTACTCACGACTGTCCACACGAGACACACACAGGCGATAATGGCGTCTAGCTTCGGAATCTAATACGCGGTTCTACACTTTTCCCATCGTCTTCTGTGACGTCACGGGCTTTTCGCGGAGGGAGATGTCAGGCCTTGAGATTCCGAGGGCAACGGTTCACCCCTTGGGTTCGTTGTCCGACAGCACGAACTCTTCCTCTCTGAAACGGGGAAGCGATGGCGTCAAATTACATCAGGCGTCGGCGGGAGGACCCTTAACGGTTCACAGTGGGGAAGGAAGAGGGGAAGAAACGTCCTCTCCCTACGCCTTGAGAAGCGCGGTCGAAAGCGAAGGCCGAAATCCAATGCAGAAATGGAGAATTGAAACTTTCAAATAATATACACCCAAATCATCCAGTTGAAGGACAGGTTACATGAACGCACTGAACATGAAGAGCTGCATCGAGAGAGGTATGACATAAGAATGAGGACAAGCGTGAAAAATTGGGTTTAAAATTGGATTTATTGCGGAGCCCGAAGAACCACCAGCCGCACTGGAAAATGTCGCTTGTCCCGCTGGTGTGGTGTGGAAGTTTGGAGAGGGGGTTGGCAGCTCAGATGTCGTCTTCGTCATCTGACCGCGGTTCAAAATGTCGAGGTCCGTCCCAAAATAGCCCTCGTGACGCTTCAAAACGGACGTTAATATAATCAAACTGAACTTTGCTATTTTTACCCTATTCATGTGATCATCTGATATATTTTGAGACTTGGCGAATGAGTTGATTTAAATTATAAAAAATGTTGTAAATCTTAATAAAATAAAACATTTTCGAGTATTTTTGCTTTAGGATTGAAGTCATATAAAATATAAGCGATTTACTGGAATTTATCTCGAAATATCATTCCGAGAGTGTTGAGGAAATAAATGAAAAAAACGCAAGGAACAGAAAACACGACTCTGGATTAAATCTAAGGAATACGAAACAGCAGAATTGATAATAAACTAAGTAAATAATTTGCGGTAAATAAAACGTGGAAGAAAATTGCATCATACAATAGCTCAGCTGGATGCAAAATCACTTATCGCCGTATAGCTGGTGAATATAGAAAGAATTTATGTCGTAACAGAAAGTAGTAGTAGTAAAGAATTAATGGAAAAGTATAGTGGAAAAGAATTAATGGAATATAGTTCCATTCTGAAAGTTCTGCTGTTTCATTATATGAAGCACAGTAATCACGTGGATGGAAATCGAGGCCTGTCCATGGTGGAAAGAAGAGAGAAAAATGGTGCCCCAGCCATATGAAGATGGTGTTAGAAAACTGAATGCAATAATAGCTGCATTCCAAAATCGTGGTTTGAAAGAACCAGAAAAATTTAAAATTCTGTTAATTAAAATGTTCTGGCAAACTTAGACAAGAAGCATTTGAACCGCCAACTAACTATATATGTGAAAGATGTATTTAATTGGTGCAATGCCAGATGGAATGTTCCTATCGAAGAATATACGCCGTTTGTGTTTAGTTTAATTAAGCTATATTAACGTCCTGGTTTGAAGAAATGCGACTACTTTTGGACGGACCTACTAGTTTTCAACCGCGGTCAGATGACGAGAACGATACCTGAACTTGCACCCCCTCTCCAAACTTCCGCGCCACACAAATGGAAGAACCATTTAATCGTATTAAAGACTCATGCTATAAATAAATGAAACTGAGAGGAATCCTAAAAGTTTATTGGCTGATGCCAGCAGTGTAATAACTAATGGCTTCAGAGCTGTTTTGGACTTCTCTCGCGACGATTGACGTGCTATTTCCATGTAGTAGAAAAAAAAAGATGTCAAACTGCGTGGCATTAAAGACAAAGATGAAATAAGAAATTAGATTGAATATCTTCATTTATGCTCTAATGACGATACCTTTAACATAGTTAGTGTATTATTTTTAAAGAAATAGGAGGGAAAAGAATGATGCGAATATCATAACATTCACAGAATACTTTAAATCGAATAGCTTACCAGAAATCGTTACAGAATATGGGTGCTCGGAATTATTTTCCTATCACCAGTAATGGATTAGAGGCAACCAAGGCGCTGATGAAAAAAGGAACATACATTTCGTGAGCGTCTCGCTGTTAGTCAGTTCCTTGAAATGTGTGAAAATGCGATTGTGAAAAAATTGTCAAATGAACGTGATCCAGTTAACCCGAATTACAAACCATTTTAAATGAGACCGCATGTAAAATGGTTTGCATGTTGCACAAAGATTTGGACGAAACCAAATCAGTGGGCAAAATTAGAAGTCGTTTTATTTACTATCTTTACAGGTGAAATAGAATATAAATGCAGAAGTGAAGAAATTCATATGAAAGGGCACATATCTCATATGGAGCTTTTTTCATAAATATAAAACTGAATATAATAACTGTGTATGGAAAGTTACAGTATCTGCCTCTGGCAGTAACGATTCTGTTTCCACATACTCGTGTCCTGTTTTTACAAAAAAATATATTTGTAAACATAGCTTAGGCATGCTAATATTTATAGGGTAGGAGAAAATGCCAAACGAGCTAAATGTTTACCTCTTGGGCAGAAACGTAAGAGAGGTCTGCCCATTAGAGCCAAAAATGCTCTTTTAATACAATTAGTATTGTTTAGTATTGTATTATTTTTTATAATATATTTATTCTTAATTATGTTTGTTTACTTTGTGATAAAAGTAACTCTTACTCGCGCTTTATACATTTTTAAACCTTTTTTCATTTTTTGTATTAAACTTTTTTTATAATATCTATATTTTTTATTTCCTTTTTTGAGTTAGCAATCTGCCCAATTTAAAATTTTTGATACTATGTCTTTAAAAATTGAGTTTGAGTCCAAAGTATTCAATTTATAGTTCCGTGTACAAAGTGAAAATTTGTCGGGCAAAGTATCAGATTTATAGTGCAAGGCATTCGAATTACAGTTCAAAATATTCGATTTATAGTGTAAAGTATTCGAATTATAGTTCCATGAATAAAGTGTAAAGTATAAAATTTATAGTGCAGAGTATTCGAATTATAGTGCAACGTGTCCGAATTATAGTTCCATGTACCAAGTGCATACTATCTAAATTGAAGTGCAATTATACATTTCCCTTTAATTCGCGCCCACTATTCGCATATAGAATTTTTTCTTGCTTTTATTATTAACCAAAAGTAAAATTGAAGTAAATTTTTATGACAAGAAGCAACATTGGATACTGAAATATTAGAACCTATTTCAATATTATTGGAAGAGTGTTCAATTATTAAATTGCCACTCTTCTAGCCATATGGTAAACATGTGTTCGTGATCCATTGAAAGAAAATACAATCGTTTGTGAAAAAAGTTGTTAGTTGAGGGAGTGTTGCAAAGCTCAAGGGGCACATCTAACGAGCCCGTATAATATTGTTCAAGTTCCCTCTCTTTACTATTGCTGTTCCCCTCTATTGTTAAGGCGTTTGCTTTGTTACATTGTACCATTCAAACAAATAAATGACAGCAGTAGCAAGAAACACGACACATAACCTCTTCAAAAGAAAAAAAAAGTTCTTACATTTTATCTGTAAGCGCGCGGTGATTAATCAATGATATAAATTGAACAATTTGAAATGGGTAACAAACTTCTCTTCTTAAGTCTTTTATTTTTCTAATTTTGCAACAAAAGAGTAAGCAGAAAAAAAAAATTATTACGCTTTGACTGGAAACCTAGACCTATTTTTGTGAAATTGATTGAAAAAGAAGGAATTGTTTTCCTTTGAGAAAGAAACATTTGTTCGCGTATAAATCCATGAGAAAAGAAAACTGATTTTCCCACTGAAATCAATTGAAAATTTTAATAATGAATAGAAAATTGTTTTGGCAAATTGCATAACCAAAAGTGGGATCTTGCATATGAAAAAAAAAATTCTCAAAGAGGTGTCTTCAAAGCGAAACCATCGCCCCTGAAAGGGATAAAGAACACATTTGAGAAACAAAAATTTGTGATTAAAAAAATTTATATGTTCCAGAATAAACGCTTTATTTTTAAAAAAATGCATGTAAGCATTTTGCTCAGCAAGCAAAATCATTTATGATCGTTATAAACGATTTGAAGCTTTTTTGAAAGTCGGGGAAAATCCAAAATATTTTTCTTCA
The DNA here is from genome assembly GCA_013235015.1 of Araneus ventricosus. Lineage (NCBI taxonomy): Eukaryota > Metazoa > Arthropoda > Arachnida > Araneae > Araneidae > Araneus > Araneus ventricosus. Next base: position 162,156 of record BGPR01002509.1, on the reverse strand, counting down.
TATATTATTTCATCAATTCAAATTTTATGTTTCGATTGCTATGAATACTAAATGGACTTATGAAAATATTTTGGGTCTCGAGTTCATGGTCTCCAGGTACATCAACTAGTTTTAATGAAATTCAAATCAAGTCTATAAATAAAATAAGAAACTAATATTGGAAATATTTAAACATTAGAACAGAAAATATTAATTTTGATCAAAAACAAGCTACTTATGTACGTTGAATTTTTAGCATATTTTTTATTTTAGTGTTAAATTTAGTTTAAAAATCTTATTATCTCGCATCTTCCTTGATTATTTCGGAAGAATTTTTTTTCAAATGCAATATATGGTGTTTTATCTACCCTTGACAAAAGACTATTTTCTCAATATCTTAAAAGCTTAAAAATGAAATGGAAAAACACGAATCTTCTTGAAGCAGAAAATTATACAAATATTTTATTTAATTATTGAGGACAACAAATTCATATTACATTCTCTAACTAATTGCAGAATTTGTATCATTATCGTATTACTAAGTAATAAAATTTAAAAAAAATTATAATATGTTTTAATCAGAGGAATATTCTAAATAAGTTAGTAAAAACTTAATACTAAAAAAAAAAATGAAAAGAAACTGAAGTAAAATTCTTTGATTGAAAGCAGAAAGAATTATTGTTTTCGAAATGCATTTAGATGAATGATATTCCTCGAAATCATTTATGAAACAGATTTTTCTATATTTATTAAAAATAGGAATATGAAAAATTCTACACTCTCTAAAAGCTTCTGACTGAAAGGGAATCGTTTTCAAATCGACGAGCAAGTTCTTACTTGAAACCCACAAGACAACAATTACTATCAGTAGACTGATTGATGACTTTGAATGGTCCTACCCCTCTTGTTATGACACGGGGCAGTGGGGAAGATGATACCCTGCTGTTATACGGAACAATAGGCAGAGGGGGAAGGAAAACTTGCTCTGCCGTTTTCCATGTCGTACCTGAGTAAATCTTGGAGCAATTTGCGTACACCATCTAGCTACAGAGAGTCCGTTTTCAAAGCATTCAGCTGAAATATTTGAGCCGTTCAAAGGGTTAAATAATAACTCAAATAATTGGGGCTATTTACTACAGCGGAAGCAAAGAGCCGCTTAGCACCCAAGAGAGGAAAAACTAGGATCTATTTACTAAGGCGCATGCAATGGAACCGCTTAACACCTAACAACTTCGCGAACGAACAACTTAGGCTCTTTCGTTTGGGAACGAATGAGTAAGCTCTTTCGTTCGAAAACGAAAGAGCCTAAGTTGTTCGTTCGCGAACGAATGCATCGAATCTTTGGTTCGATCGAACGATTTGAAGCTCTTTCGTTCGCCTTCATTCTTTTCTTGTTTGTGTTGTGACTCACTGATCGAGCTGTTGAGAGATCGTAGTCGTGGGGTGATGGGGAATGTCTCGTAGTCGTGGGGGGTGTAGTTCTGGGCGCATGCGTTGTTATTGTTGTTGTTTCTTCCTCAGACCGGGAAGCATATTTACAAACCCTACCCTGATAGAAATGAGGCAGGAAATCAGTCAATATCATTGGCTACGAGTAGCAGTGACGTTGTTTTCAGCTGTCGCACGTAGCGTACGGCAATCATAACAAAACCAGAGTCGTCCTACTTTTCTTCTCCGTTTTCCCACAGCTGAACACAGAAAACATTCTTCCGTGGGTTGTATATTTTTAAAAATGAAATTATATTTTAACATATCATAAAAAATAAAACATCCCACACTCTAAGAAATTATACTAATGAAAAGTACACGCACGAGAGCAAAGAACGACTTCATCGGCTCTCGGCGAAGCGAGCCAATCATATTGTCCGATTTCCTG
>BGPR01002509.1:133716-154419 GCA_013235015.1 Araneus ventricosus | reverse complement strand
TTGACGATTACAATACTTTCTCGTATACGAAGTATACAAAGAGAAAGTATTGTAATCGTCAAAAAATTCGAACTCGAGATTTTGACGAATCTCCACGTTTTGGACTTCCATGAGTCCGAAAAACACAATTTGAGAATTATGTCTGTCTGTGAACACGATAACTCGAAAACTATTCGAGCTACGGGGATGAAATTTGGTACGTGGTCTTTACACATAATTTGTAGGTTTCTTTCAAATTTTGGACAAAATCCGCCAACGGGAAGTCTGTCTGTATGTATGTCCGAAGTCATGTGAACACTATAACTCAAAAACTTGAATAGCTAGATGGATAAAATTTGGTACACAGTTTTATCGTCATAAATGTAGGTCCGTATAAAATTTTGGGCCAAATCCGTGGACGGGTTGACTGTCTGTCAGTCTGAATAATCGTACACTTGTATCTCATAAGCCCTTTGGCTTAGATAAATAAAACTTGGTATCACTTTTGCTAATATTAATTATAGATCTGTGCCCAAATTTCGTTCAAATCGGTTAAGAAACAGGTGTTCAAATTGCATATTTAGTTCAAAATGCACATTGCCACTGTGTATTGGCGAGCGTTTCGCTTATTTTACTGAAGTTAGTATGGTTGGCGTTTGACCTTGGCAGTCTACGCAAGAAATTGTAGCGAGCCGCACTTCGGAAATTATGGCAACCCCTGGATCAAAGTTCGTTCTGACATTCTCGAGATGGAAGGTATGGTGAATCTTGCGTGACATCAGCAGTAAGATTTCGTAGTCAAAAACGTTAAATAAAGTTCTAGATTCTCAGCGCGGGTAAAAATTGAGAACATACGCAATTCTTTTTTGCAAAATATTAAGTTTCAGGAATTCATGAATTTGATATGTTTCATTGTAAATCACCATTCATAACTTTTTTTTCTCAAAATAACCAGGCCTTGGGTAAATACCCCAATAATATTTACCTACCCACTGGGTGTTTACCCATCCCACATTACTTTTAGTATGCTAGAAAGTTTCGGGGAGGCCACTCTCGCTGGTTTTTTATTTAGAATAAACTCTTTAAGGCTAGGAGCTTAAGCGCATTTCTCATATCAGTGTTAAAAATGTTGAACGCTTCACCATTTAGTGTGTCATCCTTGTAAAGGGCCATGCGAATCTTCTTTGTATCGTTCCAATTTTAGTATATGTACTGCCGAAGCGATTACATCAATAATAATTTTGTTCTGAAGATACTCGCGGTCATTACAGCTACTACGCCCCGCCTCCCGTACGTAAATTTCTACTCTCACAACCAGCGACCTTAAAATTCCGATGCCGTTAAAAATTTATAAAAAATAATTAAAATTTTCTACAATAATAAAACTGGTATCATTGGAAAATTAATAATTTGTAATTCATAATTTTTTGCACTTTAAAATTAGATGAAAATTTTCGGTCATTCAATTTATTCAGAAGTTATTGGCAGAAAAACGACGAAATTTGGTTTAATTTTTAAATAATTTAAATTTAAATGAAAATTTTTAAAAAACGGCTCCAAGGTGCACGTCTTCAGCAACCGAAGTATATCTGTGCCAAATTTGGTAGCTTTATGTTCTATGGTCTGTTCTGTACACCGCCAACAAACAGACATTCATCTTTATTAGTATTGGAGATAATATCTCTCAAAGATGTCACTTTTTCTTTTAAATTTTTGGTTCCACCTCTTTTAGGTGATAAATTAATGTAGCTTATTTTTATGAAAACATAAACCTCGAATTACATAACATTCCAATTTTTTCTTACTGTTGTTTAATTAATTTCAAAATATTTCAAAATGAAAAATTAGCTTCTGAATGCGTGTGTGAATATCTATTAATGAAGCTTATCCAATATGTGAATTACCTGCTGATTTAAAGCATACTTTTTCTTTAGTGACTAATTGATGTTATTAAATTATTTATTTCTTTAATTAAATTTTAATGCTACAATTTATATTAAAAAAATATACATTGAAATTAATTTAGTTCTTTTCTTCAAATTAAATACCTCGACTTCTCATTGATGTAATTTCTTAGTAATTAAAGTTTCATGCAATAAAATTATCATTCCATTGAGAAAATGGAACAGAATCTGAAACCCAACAACACTATTAGAATTTTTCCCAAAGTTATCACGTATTCATTAAGCAACAGATTATTTTTTCTTATTACAAATTCAAAACTAATAATACAACTATAAATGATAGAATAATGTTCTAATATTGGTAGAAATTGACCTTGAATCATAATGTAAATCTCATTCCTGTATTTCTCCTTTTTATCATTTTTTTATGTGCATGTAACTAACGATGCTTGTTTTTGAATTCATACTATAACTTGTTCACTATTAATTTGTGACTCTTGTATAACAATTATGAGTATACTGAGTTCACAAGTATACCCTGCCATCTATGAGTATACAAAGAGATATTAGCAAATATAATAAATCAAGCTATACATACAATAGAATTTACAAAAAATAGGATTGTTTTTCATGTTTCAGTTTATGTTCCTTGAACACTTCTCAACCTTTGGGCTCTGATCGAAAGTGTAATTTAAGTATCTTCGATGCATACTTACCACCAGAACTATCAATTTTTAAATGTCCATTTCAAGCTATTGTACAACCATTCCTTAGAGTTTCTATCTCTTAATAGTGTCAGAAATCATAAAAAATATCAATAGATACTTAGATCACATAATGTGGCTTAGAATTGAATTAAATGCGGTCTAAACAATCAAATTAATTATCATGTAATTATTATTATTTTAAGATAATAATGTGCCAACATCTATAGCTGAAAAGTAGATTGTCAGAAGTTCTCACCAAATCTTGGACAAAATAAAAACCTAATTATTTTAGTTTCTTATCACAAACCATAACAAAATATTTTGATTTGCTAATTAATTCCTTATTCATGAGAGTAACAAATCAAATTAGATTTTATCTAAATTTAAGGTATGTGCCTACCATCGGAGTACTTTTTTGAAAAAAAGGAATTTTTTTATCAAAAACTTATGTTTTCAGCTACAATGGAGTATAAAACTGAGAATTTAAATGCCATTTTCAAAAATTTGCTTTTTTGTTTTCCAAATTTTGGTCATTTTTAGTCAAAATTTAGTAAAAATTGATGTTTACGCCAAACTTCCTATAACAAATTCTAATAAATATATTTCCCTTTTTGTCTCAATAATATATTTTATACACATTGACCTGTGTTATGAAGCAGAATATTTGCAGTACATCTTAAAGTTACTGAGATATGCTGAAGTTTGTATACAAAACAAGATTTTACAAGAAAAAACATCACTTTTTCAAATAAAAATAGATCTAAAATAAAAAATTATATACTTAAAGCTATGTTTGAGATTCATAACATACCTACAGATGAATAAAATATTGTGGTGAAATTTCATTTGAATATATTAAAAACTTTTTAAGAAATGAGATTTATCGCAATACAAAAAAATGAAAATAACAGCTTTCCAGAAAATGCCAATAGAGATTTTAAAGTTCCACAAAAAAATTATGTACATTTTTCAACACCTTAAAATTCACCATATTTGTAAGACAACCCTTCCTTGACTTCATTTTTAACTAATTTTGATTTTCTTTTAGCTTTTAATATTTTTCTTGATAATTTTGCTTTGGGCTGTACCTGTCGCCTTGATTTTTTAATTCTCTCGGCATCAATTTCTTTGTAGTTTTTTATCATTTCTGGTTCAAGTTTTATGTTAAGATAGTTAAATACAGGTATCAGCCCCATGCAGCCTGAATTAAATAACAAAACTGCTATCTTAGTACCCAATAACAATGTTTGGAATTGAACAAAATTCTCTTTCGGTAAAATATTCCACAGAACATTGTTGAAAGACTCATTGTTATTCTGTGTCTTGCCATGTAAACACTTTTTTATAGTTCTTGGTCACATGGTTCTAAATAAACAGGTCTTATTTTCTTTATGATTGCATCTGGGAGTCCTTTTGATTGTTCTATGAAATTCTTTCCATTGTGCAATGTTCGCATATACTTGCACCAACTTTCGGAACCCTTGGGACACTGTCCATTCATTGGCTTTTGATTACTCGAACAGGAATGAAAAAATGCAGCTATTACAGCTTTCTGCATATTTTCAAGATTCCCAACATTGCTGCGAATGGCAATGCCACAGTAATTTTGCAACTTGTCGATAAAATTATCTGTTAGTTTGCCTTTCCCACCAAGTCCTTTTGTTTCCTTCTTTAATTTTCTTAAACGAGACCCTGCTCGTTTTTGAATATGGCCGATACATTTTAACTTCGTGACAGTATCTTCACCATACATATTCTTAACTTTCAGGAAAGCTTTCGAATCTCCATCGCCGTAATATTTTCTGTACTGAAGGTCTCGTTTTTCAACTGATCTCTAGAAAATTCGATAAGCTCCAACTGCTTCCATGTTTCCAGATGACCCTTTATAATTAAAGCATATGTGATTTTTCTTATTCCTTTTTAGACACATTTCACAATATTGGGATATCGCTTCCACATCTAATACTTTCCCGGAATCAATTGAAATAGCTGAAACACAGCCATTTAGAGACATGTATCCCCGCTTCTGCCACGTACCCTCTACTGACACACCACAAGATCCACTTCTTTTGAGATTCTTTACTTCCTTGGATGACATTTTCATATTTTCTTCAGATGCAAATTCCACAGCTTCATATAGTTTCAGTTCATGGCTCCTAAAAGTTGATTTGGTTACAAAGGGTAGATTCAAAGTCATAAATAACTTTTTGCCAGCATTAAAACCTCTTCCAATTAATCGCAATCCAAATACTAATAAAAGATTTATGGTATTCGCTTTTTTTGTCTTGGGAGTTGAGGTAAATCCAGTTACAAAGCCACAATTACATATTAAAGCAAAGTTTGAGCAGAGACCATATTTTGAATCCTCTGTCAATTTTAGTCCTGATGCCAAACACTTTGGGCAACAGAGAATTGAAAAAATACTTATCAAAGTTCCAATGTCTATTATTCCGTTACCTTTAATCTTTTTCAAAAGTTTCTTTTTCAATAGGCACATCAGCAGTATCCAAAATGCTTAGCCTTGAAGAACTAGAAGTAGAGACGTTGACATCCACTTGTTTAGAAGTGTGTTGGTTTCCGCAAAACGGATGCTTTTTGCGTTTTGTTGACCCAGCTTTTACCATCTCTAAACAATATAAAACGAAAATAAGCCTCAATTACTGTTAAGAACTTAAAAACAAGTTGAGAATTATAAGAAAAGTAGCTGAGAATAAAGAGAATACGATCGCATGTAAAACATAAACAATGTGAGCATAATCAACATATTGCCAATCTGTAAATCAAAATTAAGTAGATAAACTGTTGCCAGATGCTCCAAAAACTATAGTAAATAAATAAATAAAACTTCATTCTGCATTTAAAAAGTAAATTAGGCATTCACATTGTGTAAGAGCAAAGAAACAGCTGTTTAGATGCATTGTTTACATTTCAATGGTTTAGTTTCGGTTTCGAAAAACTGCACTTCCGGTTTTTATTTTGGGTTATAACTGTGCTTCTAATTAACGTAGAAACAAAAGTAAACCATTTTTGGAATCATAAATGTATGGGCTTTTATGAAATCTAATAGAAAAAATTTCGAAAATTTTCAAGAAAACGGTGATTTTTAGGTAGACACAAAATGAGTTTCGTTTCTTAAATCAGTCTGAGTGCCAAAAATATCAATATACCAGTACTGGAAAAAATATGGTCCTTTAGAAGGTCAATTTATGTTTCTTGTATATTTATGAACCTATTAAAATAAATTGAAAATATATTTGCCAACTAGTGTGAACTGATTTCTTCAAATATTTATTCTTCAGCTGAAATGGTACCTTTCTAGTATATTACCTTAAAAGAAATATAAACCATTAGTTTTTGTTTTAATCTGAAGACAAACAGAAAAGCTTAAGATGGTAAAGTTGCTTCCTTTTCGCTGTTGAAAGTGTTAAAGTAAAATTCACCAGCCGTGGACCGAAGCAAGAGAAAGAATAATTTATTATATACAAAAGCAGAGGTATATGTACATTGAAAGTAAATATTAACCAATAAGAGAAGAGCGCGCTTCTAAAAATAGAACATGACATCATACACTCCATTACATCAAACACCAAATAGTGAAACAGGAAGTGGATGAGTAATTGATGCGATGCGCGATTACAGATTGAATATAAAATCACAACAGAAAGTAAATTAAATAATTTGATATTAGGTGTAAAAAATTCTTACAAGAGAAAAACTGGTTATTGACAGTATGATTTAGTGATAATACTTTTTTGAGAAAAAGCACAATATTATTAATTAGGGCAAATTATTGTTTTGATTTGCATTGAAAGAAATGAAAATCTTTCCTTAAATATAATTTTTGATAATATAGTTGAGTTTCATGGGTTGAATATTAAAAACCATTGCCAATCATTTGGAAAAATTAGCAAGTACACATCTGGAGTAGTTAGATACTATGATTGTCTAAAATACATTTAATAATAAAACCCATGCTTTTAATTTGGGAAAGAGGTTGCGTTACAGCGTTCTTTCTTTTTTGAAAAGTCCTGAAGGCTTTGGGTTCTAGTAAATCCTCTAAAATATAGCAATGAGTTTGCAATTATTTTATACATTATTAAAATGTATCGAAGATTTCTGTGATGTCATTCTCAGAATAACATACTACTTAAAGCGCCTCAGTTCAAAATCTTAACTATATCCAAATAACAGATCACCAAAACCTACAAATATTGAATGTTTTGGAAAGTATGTCCCACGTTGAAAAAAGAACACTCCATAAATAAGGCTATAATGAATGTTCGGTATTCGGCCTTCTTACCGAATATATTCAGAATACTAATTTTTAAAAAATAATATACATTTAACAAATAATATTTCAGAATTTAATTCACTGCAATTATTATCAAAAATCAAATATTTCCTCAATTTTAAGTTCCATAGGTGTTTTTAATAAAGTTACATATAATTTATTATTGCAAATCCTGACATTATTATGCAAGAACAATAATTTTTCAGAATTTTCAGGAGGAAATCTGTTCCGTTTGGTTTCATAATACCAACTAGTGTTTTAACGAATATTCATTATTAAGCCTATTCAACCCTTTCCTGAATATTCGGTCTGGCCAAATATTAAACAGATATTTGGCAGAATTAATTCTGGACAAAATGTTTAAAAATAGTGTTGCTTTAAATATATTTAACAAAGAATATTGCAGAATTATATTTATTATAAAAAAAACCTAGCATTTATCCAATTTTAAGTTGCATAGTACATACATAAGTGCATTAAATAATGTTGCATATAATTTATAGAAGTCTGTTCTATATGGTTTCATTTATATTACCAGCTTCAGAACATAAACAGTCACTATATAATGCTTTCAGTTGTTAAAAGACATTTTCTTGCTAAATTTGCGAACCTTAAAAAACATTTTTGCATTTTTTTCCACCAATACTTCATTCAACCTATTAGAAGTTTTTTTTTTTTTTTTTTAAAAATTGGAATTTACTTCTAGTAATTTTAATTTATCCATTCAATTTTCTTCTGTGTTTGTCATTGTCATGCTCTGCAATGATGACTCTTATATTTCTTTAAAGCAATCCCAAAATGAAGAGTGTTTTTCATTTATTGTTATTGGAATTAAGGTATTTATTACAAATGTGTATCAAGGTATTAAATTTTTTTAAATATACAGATTATGAAAAATAAATTTTATAGTATAGTATATTTTATTAATCTTAATTTTTTTTCCATTATAAAATTTGAAAAATAATTCATTTAAAATCAAAAGTGAAATATATTTTAAATTTGGTATTCGGCCGCCAAATATTCGGCTATTTGGCCAAATCTCTATTCGTTACATCCCTATCCATAAGCATTGTTTATTTATCTGAAGTATCTTCCTGCTTTAGGCAGAATTCAATTGATGAATGGGGGGGGAAGGTGCTTATCTTCTTTGATTGATTTTCCGGACAAAATTATAATAGTTTTGTTATAACATGTTTGCTCTTTGTTTCTCAAAATGTCTCATAAAATAAGACCTGATAGACAGGTAGTAAAACAATATAATTTTTATCAAATATAGTTTGGAAATAATACTGATAATTGAGGTATAGGATGAGTTTGCTGAGCTAAAATTTGATTTTTTAAATTTATTTCTTCTAATAGATTGATTTATCATATTTTTGGATGGCCCATGGCACTTGAAGAACCTTGATAATTATTTAGGTTCAAAATTATTTGTAGTACATAAATTTAAAAGTATTTATTCAAACTACCAAGTATTAATTGGTAAATAACATGCATCATTCTACTGAAATATTAATCAATATTTTGAATTTCATTCAAATATTTTCAACTTAATTACGATAAATGTATATCTTATCATCCTTAAGAAAAAATTTTCAAACATTTATGATTAAGATAGAATTAAAGCAGACTACTGAAATCGTATAAGTAGAATCCAAATTAATGGAACCTAATCTGAATAGTTAGGGTTAATTTATTTTAGGGCAAGAAAAGAATAAATTTCTCGAAAAAATTCTATGAATAAAAATAAACATGCATGTTCAGAAAAGTGGGTGGGTTGGGATGGTATAGTGGAAAAATGGCTGGGTTGGATCCAATTGTGAAAATGGTGGGTTATCATTTATAAATTCATTTTTCACTGCTCTTCCGGCTCTTCGTTGAAGGAATTTCTTATTATGTTTCTGTCTTTTGTTGCTTTTAAATGTTTATCCAACTCTTGTCAAGTGTAGCATGCCTTTTATTTTCATGTCAGTCTTTGCCATGGTATATTAAATGTTGGTACCTCTATTCTCATTAATTTCTCTTCCCTGCAGTTTCAGTCAAATTCATATGGTATGTGATGTTAAAGAGAGAATAAGTTCCTGACGTTGGTAGATAAACTAGTATTGAGTAAAAATCGGTTGTGTATACTACATCTGTCTGGTTTTTGTAAAAATATTCCTTGGGTATCCAGACAAGTTTTGCCTCGTTCGCCAAGTCGCCAAGTGGACGCGCGGTCGTGTTTTGTTTACGCTCCGCTTTTTTGAAGTTTTTATGTATAGATATATATTTTTTCATAACTTTTAAAGATATCCTATTACTTTTTATAGTGCTTATGCTGTTTTCGGCAAGCTTTTAGACATATAAATACCTCATAGTGATAGAAAAATCTTCCGATTGCCTCTGTGCAGTCGTGATTTTTCTATGTTCGTTGTGCTTATTCTATGAAAAGTTTTGCAATGACCTGCTTTGTTTGACATATCGGACCATTTTATCTTTCCTGCCATCTATTTATAATTGATTCTGGTGTATTCTGAGCGCTTTTATAAGCACTTGAAATATTGCTACATCGCAGCCATTCCGCTCCTGGAAACGCCTACCTTTCGGAGAGTTGCTGCGTAGTTCGACAACAACATCGCCGATACCTGAAACATCGGCAGAACCGCCCCCACCAACATCGACGGCAACATTGTCATCCTCATCGAAACATCGTCTCCTACATTTTAGACGATCTTCTCCAACATTTGTAATAAACATTGCTAGAAACATCGCCGGACTCATCGAACATCGGTGCCAACATCTCGGCTCTCTCTGCTGACTAAGCCAAACATCGCTTAAAACATCGCCGAGTAGGCTGTCGATTCTACCTCATCTTTCCAGAGTTTCCTTGGTGCGTGCTCTTAATACCATCTTCGTAGATACTTTTCCGATCTGCCAGTGCCTTGCGGACTTGGATATTGACTTTTATTGTGAACTATCTCTTTTATTCGGTTACATCGGATTGATTTTGCTTTTCCCTGGATTTCCTGGATAGACTTTTGACTGCCATCGAGATCTTCTCCTTCTTGCATTCCTGTGCACAGTCTGCTCCATTGCCAGGTGATTTGTGTGAGTTTGATGCTGACATTTTATTGAGAATCTGTTCTAGTGTATTTTAGTTGTGTGATATTGCTTTTACTTGTTTTTTTATAGTGTGGTGTTGAGTGAATGAGTGTTTTAATATAGCTTCTTAGTATTTTATTCTGTTTGTACCTGTGATTTTATCTAAATTGACTAAATTGTAATATTTTTAGGATTTTACTGCTTTTGCCTTTATGTTAGCCCCCTTTCTTTAGAATTGATTGATATGGGAGATAAAACCAGAAAGAAAGGCGAGGGGAATGGAGCGACTTCGGTTGCATTAAATTCTTCGGAAATTCCGAATGATTTAAAGAAACTTATTGACAATTTAGACCCGGAGGATTTTTGCGGGGATACCATGGTGAAGGTTAGAGATCTTCTTACAGAACTAGATAAATTCTCGACTGCCTCAATTGAGACCAAACTCACTTATGGTAAAAAATTGAGAAACAAGATCACAGTAGAGTATTTGGATGCACTAGTTAACATTATTAAGGACCTCTGTGACGAGATTAGGCCCAGAGATGCGAACATTTTTGACCTTCAAAATTGTCTCACCGACTCCCTCATGAGAGCCAAAATTTGGTCTCTCGAGAGGGAGAAAGCAGTTTTGCAAGCTAAACTAGATCTTCAATCTGAGTTCTCCTCCTCCTTTAAGGAATTATTACCTAAAATCGATGACTTAAAGGAAATCAATAATCAAAACTTAAATATCCGGGAGGAAATTCCCAAGATACTGAAGCTGGAAAGAGAAGCTGCATGTAGTGATTTTAAAGAAGTTATGGGTAAGGCTAATACTGAACTCGTAGAGGAGGTGAAAAGGAACATTAATTTAACCAAATCCTTTGCCCAGGTGGCCCAATCTTCTAGGGATATACTACCATCTGAACGATCCACTAGACCACCTCCTGTTTTGAACCCAGAAGGCATCACCTTAATCAAACCCAAAAATGAAAATGTTGACAATTTCGAGACAAACAAGAAACTAATCACAGAGCTTCTTAGAAAGAAAGACCCCGCCATAAGACTTCGATCTATTGGTAAAATCCATGATGGGGGTTTGAATCTAGTTTCGGCGTCATTAGATGATGCCAAGGTTATTAAAGATCTTCTTTGTGACACTGAGGATAATGATTTGCTTTCTAGTTTCGAATTCTCGATTCCACCTCGGAGGTCCCCCCAGATCATAGTCTATAATGTTGACAAAAAGGTGGAACCAGATGTTTTTAAGAAGGGTCTCTTAGCGAAGAATCTATTCCTGTCTGATGTAAACAATACTCCTAAATTTAAAGTAGAATTCAATATCCCAGCCAGGAATAAAGCACTCGTTCATTGGAATTTAACTATAAACCCCAAAAATTTTCACGAAATAATGGATAAGGAAGGCTTATACTTTGAATTTTCCCGTCTGAGATTTTCAGAGTTCATTGGCATAAAGCAGTGCAAGAAATGTTTTCTATTCGGTCACACGACCAAACAGTGTAAGGAGGAGACTCCCCGAAAATGCGATAATTGTGGAGAGAACTGGAGTGAAAAACATATATGTAAGAAGAGACAGTGTATCAATTGCACTGTCTGAAACTCTAAGTATAAAACAACCCACGGAACTAACCATAATTGCCTCGACCCCATGTGTAAAGCGTATCTGAAACAGAAAGAATTTATAAGGAAAAGAACCGACTATGGCCTTTAATTCTATACGTGGTTTGCAAATTAACGTCAACCATTGCGAGGCGGCTCACACGGGGTTCTTCCAGGTCGCATGGGATCTCAAACTTGATTTTATAGCTATTCAGGACCCCTATCTAGTTAAGGGTGAACCCCCAAGGGCAAATTTCGGTTGCAAAGTTTTTATGTCTCAAAGCAGGAAGGCCATTTTATATATTTTAAATAAGAACTTTAATGTCTTTTTTAAGTTCAACACCACCAACACGGTGGTTGTTGAACTTCATTTTAATAACTTTCTTTTAAACATTTTTAATTGCTATTTTCCACCCAACGATGATATTGAAGATTTATTAAATGAATGGGGTGGTTTCAACTTTCTTAATAGTCTTAATTTGTTAACTGGTGATTTTAACTGTAGATCGAGTAGCTGGGGCTATGACTCCGACAATTATAGAGGTAGAAAATTTATGGAGTTCATAGCCTCCAGTAACCTGCACGTTTGCAACATATCTGAATATGGCCCTACATTTCAATCCACTATAAACGTGGGGTTCCCCGATCTCACACTTATCAGCTCTTCTATTGCAAATTATGTTAAAAATTGGGGGGTCCTTGACACTGAGACCCATAGCGACCATAAATACATTTATTTTAATATAGAAATTGATAATATTCCAGAAACTGATTTTTATTTTAAATCTAAATATGGCCAAAACAAATTTATGAAGTATATTAAAAGGCACCTTGGCCCATTGAGGGAAAAACTTAAGCTTGCAAATAATACTGTACATTTGAATGATTTATTTAATGATTTGACCTCAATGGTGCAGAAGGGTGCCTTTAAGACTCTAAAGAAAAAGCCTAAAAAACTTGCGAAAAAGTTCAGTTTCTGGAATGAAGACCTCCGTTTAACTAGAAATAAAGTCAATAAGCTTTTTAAGATCTATCGTAAACAAAAAGCCGAAAACTCGAATGTTGACTTAATCCAGAGCTCGGGTAATGCCTATAGGAGGGAGCGGGCCGTTTTTAAAAAAACTTTTATTGAAAACTAAAATGAAGTCTTGGGAGGATTTCTGTGTCAATTATAACGATCGATATGGGTCCCTGTTCAAACTTGTTTTTAACAAGAGCACTGGTGAAAATTCTATTGGGGTCAGCCCCAATAATGACCGCAACAATTCCATTGTGGACAGGATCACCCATATCATGGACTTTTTCTTCCCGGGCAAATCTCCAGATGACAACTTTGTTTGTAATCCCATTGTCGACCCGATTAGCTCCCTCACTATTGAAGATCTTGAAATTACTTTTGGTAACCTGAAAGGTGGGAAGGCCCCGGGCCTGGATAGAATCGATTATAGGATGTGGAGAGCAGTTTTTATTACTGATAAGATTTTTATGCTGGATCTTTTTAATCGCTGTTTCATTCTTAACTATTTTCCAAGATGTTTGAGGAACGCCAGGGTCTTCTTCCTACTAAAAGACGGGAAGGACCCTGGCTTGTGTAATTCGTACCGACCGGTTTGCCTGTTACCTATCTTAGGCAAAGTTGTCGAGAGGCTGTTTTTAATTAAATTAAACGGATGGCTGGATCAACATAATATTATTCATGGCAATCAATACGGCTTCCGTGAGGGCAGGAGCTGTGATCTAGCCATCCATACTTTAGTTGAAACAATGAAATTTAAAATGAATACTGATCACCTCGCCCTCGTCTCATTAGACATTAAGTCGGCCTTCGACAACATGAACTGGTCGGTACTTTTTAAAATTTTTAATGATATTGGCTTGCCTAGGTTTTATAGGAATTTTATTTTTTACTACCTCTGTGATCGAACTGTTTTATATATTAATGACGTTTGTGAAACCACTAGACATTGTTTTAAGGGTTGTCCGCAGGGGTCAGTGATCGCACCTGTTATTTGGAATATTTATATCAATACTATTTTATGCAATAACAATACTACTTTTTATACTCAAGCCTTTGCCGACGACTTGGCACTTGTGGTCAGTGGTAGGAGGGCTAGAGATCTTGAAAGTAATACCAACTCAGCCCTCGAACAAATTGCCCTCAACCTATCCGACCTCAAGCTGAAACTTTCTGCAAAGAAGTGCCAGGCGTTGGTTGTTCGAAGCATTAGTTCATACAAGTTTTCTAAAAGAAACTACACGGTCCTGAACAGGAAACCCACTCTTAAAATAAATGGTTACTCCATAAAAATTTCGGACAGTTTAAAAATTCTGGGGATAGTTCTAGACAACAAGTTCACATGGTCCCCCCACATTTTATCGCTACACAATAAAGCATTGTTTTTAACTTGTAATTTTAACCGTATTGTCAAAACAAAGTGGAGTCTCAACAAAAATCTAATCAAGCTTTGGTATTCTACAGTAATTGAAAAGGCCCTGCTCTATGGCGCTAGTGTCTGGGGTGGGGCCCTCACCAAACAACAAGTTGATCGACTCCACTCTATACAACGAATCTTTTTACTCAAATTTACTCGGGCTTATAGAACTACATCAACAAATGTTCTAAACACCCTGACTGGGATCCCCCCCCCTTGCACGTGGTCGCCAAAACCGAATTTATCAAGTTTCGGATCTGGGCTGGACACGCCAATCTTTATACTGACATCTTGGGCAACATACAACTGGACAATAATATCTCAATTAAAAATATTCCATCCAGCAGCAAATTTATTATCCTAAACGAAAATATTTCCAACGCAGATTTTGAGGTGTACACGGACGGGTCCAGGATCGAAGATGACACTGGATTCGCCGTGTGCATCTTCCAAGAAAACAATAACATTGAAAATCACCTTTACAAACTTAAAAATCACAATTCCGTTTTTCAAGCAGAGTTGGCCGCCATCCATTGTGCGGCCAACTGGGCTGCCAGCAAAAATGTATCCATCAATATTCATACTGACAGCCTCTCCTCAATAGCCGCCATCAAGAGTGCCAGCGACAGATCTTCTTTTGTAAATAACATAAAACAAGATCTTGTAAAAATTAAACATTTGGTCGGCCTCTCCTGGGTCAAAGCCCAAGTAGGGATCCAGGGGAACGAATTGGCCGACCAACAGGCAAGACTTGCGACCACCACGGGGGTTGACACAATTATCCCGGCTCCCCGTTCCTATGTTAAAAGGTTACTCAATAAACTTATGATCAAAGAATGGAACGACTATTGGAGGCAATACAATTCTACCTCCGGAGCCAGAGTCAGGGAATATCTCGAACACGTAAACCCGAAGTTTTTAATTCACAGCAAGTTTTTAATCTTTTTTTTAAGTGGGCACGGACCATTTCCTTTTTATTTATGTCGTTTTAAAATTCTAGACTCCCCTTTGTGCGTCTGTGGGCAGGTGGGCGATGCAGATCATTATACCTTTAGCTGCTCGCTCACCCAAAAATTTCATTTAGTTAAACCCGCAGACGCCCACAAAAGGGCCTGGTTCCAAAATCTCATCAATAATTCCCATGCCCTTAATAAACTTAAAGAAGCCTTCAGGATCAGTGGGGGCGTGTGCGATTCGTTGACCCAAGCTGTGTGATTTTCCCTTTTTGAGTTTTTTCGGATCTTTTAAAGCTGTGTTGATTTTTAAACCTTTTACCTTTTATTTGGTGTTTGTCCGTTTTGTAATGGCTTTTTGGATCTTTTTGTTGTCTTGCGACTTTTGTTGTATTTGTATGCATATTTGGTTTACCACTGGGGGTTTTCCCTTATTGGGAGTGTTTCTGGGAGGAGTGGGTGAAGTTCGTCGGGAGTGTATACTCCTGGTAGGGTCACCCAAGGCGTGAAGGCCACGCCACTATTCTCAGTTACACTTAACTCCGCAGTGGTCTTGACCCTTCAGATATTCGTTGTGGGGTCGCTTTGTTTGTTAATTATATATTTTGACATTTTAGATCCTTTGTACATTTGTAACATTTGATATTTTTAACTCTATTTTTATTACTTGACTTAAGTGGACTTTCACTTGCTTTAAGACCTGTTTTATTGCATTTTAACTGTGTCGGTCACTTGGTTGTATTTTATGATGTCTTATACTTTTTATACGTCGTTTCATTTTCGGGCATCTCTTTATACTGTGTGGTATCGTGTATTGTTGCTGAATATTTTATTGCAATATTTTACTGTTTTAATGGTTTTCATATATTGTCTAATTGTCTACTGCTCTCCCATCCCACGCTTATTCTGCAAACTTTTTAAACTTGTCTGTTTTTGTTTCATTTTGTGATCTTATTTTTTACTCATAAAATATTTTAATAGAGACCTATTTAAATCTTTTTTGGCCCTAGTTGGTTTATGCGTCGTTTTTTTTAAACTTTTACGAGGTTAGTTTCGTTCTTCCGTTCTCTCCAGGGGTTGGTTGTAGGTAATTGGGGTGTGTTGGGATCTTCTTCCAGCCTGTATTTGGGATTGTGTTTCTTAATTGACTTTTTAATTTTTTAACTGTTTTATCTGTTCTCTTTTTAACGAATCGGATGTCGTCGATCTGACTCTGATGTTTCCCGGATTGGGTTTAGATCTTTTTAAATGACCTATTCGGAAATCTCTTTTAACTTTTTATATGACTTGGTGTGTGTGTATTTGCTGTGATTGGTGTGATGTGTGTGTGTGTCTTTTCTGTCTTTTATGTGTGTTTTACATTTGCTTTTCGTATATGGTAATTGATGTTTTATGATAATTTTATTTATTAATTGCTTGTATTGCAAGATTTTTATGCTCATCTGTTGTAACATTTTAATTGTATATTTTCATGGCGACCGATGAGTTGGTCGCTTGAGACCTCATCGCTTGTATCTTTTATCAATTGTGTTACGACGTCATGTGTTGTGTCCGGCACCTTTAGTATTTACTTTCTGCTCCTGTTTGAGCATAGTATGTATTGGTGTTTCATTTTTGTAACTACGTTTACTCAGCTTGTGTGTCCGGCACGCTTTTTAATATTTATGTGTCCAGCACCCTTTCTATATTTTACTGCCACTATGGGCAATGTTTGTAAACTTTTCTCTTTGATTCAATAAATGCTAGTGCAGGGGCTAGGTCCTGTCGTTGGCCGACGCGCCTTGGAGGGTTTCTTTGCTTCCCTGGCGGCCTTTTTTGCCTTACACTCTTTTTGGGTAGGCTGGGCCGTCGCGGGTATAAAAAAAAACAAGTTTTGCCTTATTCTACTCAAAAATCTCAATTCGTGAATTTTTTCTTTCAAGCTCCTTCCTAATGGAAGTTGTGAGTATTTATCTTATTGAAGGTTATTGGCATTTATTTTTCTTCCTAACTATAGAATGGTTCTACGTTAAATATAATTTTTGCAATTTTAACTATGAAAAACATGCTGTCTTCCAGACTGTTGAAAACTGGGGGGGGGGGTGTTAAAATGGTCAATATATATTAAGTTAAAATATTTAAACATATCAGTCTAGAAATTTGATTTACAGTTACTGCGGGGGGTGTTAAAATGGTCAATATATATTAAGTTAAAATATTTAAATTTAAATTTATCAGTCTAGAAATTTGATTTACAGTTGACGTTACAGCACCATTATGAAAGATTGCACATTCATTATGCAAAGCTTGAAAATATATGATATTGGTGCTAAAGGATGAATATCAATAAATAGTACAATTTTTACTTTCACTTAGGTAATTACCCACCTTTTCTAGACTTCAAAGAAGAACTTTGACATACAGTGGAAGAACGGCTGAAATAAATTTGCATTTCATTGTGATACTAATAGAGAGATTTAAAAGAACAAGTTTTCGAATTAAATATTTTTATTTGTATATTAAAACTTTAACCTGCCAACTTTAAATTAATAATATTTTAGAAAATTGATATAACAGAGATTGTTCTGATGCACACAACTAACGCATAAAACCAAACAAAAAAATACAGAATAATACAAAAACAAGTAAAAATAACATTAATACTGCAGGCTTTTAAATTCGAAGAATAAAAATTAAGAGAATTATAAAAACTAGAGAGCTCTCTGATGAAACAATACTTATCGCAGCATTAGTGGCCAAGATTTTGCTGTTTGAAAAAGATTTTATTTTTTTGCGCCGAACTAGTGTTCTTGGAATGACAAGAAGCGAAATATGAAAAATTTGGTGAAAATGCACATTTTTTTATTGCAGAATAGTTTATGAACTGGTTCGACGAATTTTAATCGTAAATTTTTCACTTAGCTGTACGCCGTTGATTTAGAGGATTACCTCTTTTATCTCATTCTTCATACCACTGTAACAACGTCGTTCTGAAGTAGTCCAGGATAAAGGATAGTCGGTTCACTCAACTCATCGCCTTCCTTCCAAAATGGCCTTTAAAATTATATCTTGCTTGTCATCCTTTGTGGATTTGTACTGTATCATCCAACAGATTTTATTTTATGCCCGTCAGCACGTCTAAGAGGACAAGAACCGAATAATGAAAATTATCGGAACTCGAAACCTCCAGAGTGCGACCGTTATGTTCAGTATTTTAAAAAGTATTATACTAGACAAAGGAAACACTCCAGCCAGGTGACGGTCAGACCAGTTTACACACAAAAGCTTCCGCCTTTAAAAATGGCGCGCATATAGTTCCGTGAATAAGAAGTGAGTTGCAATTTAATAAACATTGAAACATTAAAAGAAATTATATAACAAGTTAAAGCAATTAGTAATTAAGTTGACTGCTACAAAAAGAAAAAGGAGAAATTGAGATATTTGATAAAACTATAAAAAAAATCCGTTGAGAATTCAAAAGTTGCCACAAGATAAGAAAGAAACTTTGGTGACGAAATTATAAATTATTTAAAAGTACTGGCAAATCCAAAAAATGATGTAGTTGCATTTTTGTAATCTAACACAGATTTAAGTTCTATTCCTAATTATTGAATTTGCATAAGTTTAAGCTATGTTGCCTTCATAGAATTTTCTTTCCATGAAGGCAACTTTCTGCAATTGAAACATTTACTATAATGATTGCACAGCTGTTGAAAATATTACTCGAATGCATTACCTGAACGTGTCATCAGCTCTCAAACTTAATTCAGATTGATCTTCTCATGTTTCAAGAAATGTAGCCTCTTTTTTCGTTTCTTTCTTTTTTTAATGCTTTGGGAACAGATAGAAAACTCCTGGTGCTAGGTCACATGAGTGTGTTGGGTGTTCAGGAGCTATATCATTAGTTGTAGATACTCTTTCTTTTGCCATTAGAAAATATGATGTGCAAGGAACATATCATGTAACGCTCACTTCTTTTCCATTTTTAGGACAATTCCTTTTAACACCATGACGATTCAGAATTTTTATACCAGATTTCTTTTCTCCCAGTTTAATGCTGTGAGATGAATTCATAATAAATAGCAAGATTTGTAATCAATCACCACCATTGAAATCATCTTGAATGTCATTTGCCCTAACTTTTTACCGAACAATTTTGCTCCTTTCGATTTGTTCTTGATTTCCATTCAATAAACTGATTTGGGGACTGAGAATCATAGAGAAGACATTGTCTCATCACCAGTCTTTTTCCCCTAGGATGTATATATCTATACTTTTCATGTTAATGGGTTTGCTGACCATCCAGACCCAAGCTTCTTTTAAGTTAGTACAGTATTTTTAGCTATACAATGCAATACCAAAAAATCATGAACACTATCTTGTGGTAAATGCACTTGAAACAGGATTCCATTGATTTTCAAACATTTGCTAGCATGGATAATTTGTTGACTGTGCACAATGTTTTCATCAAATATTTCAATGACAATCTTTAAGATTTGTAGTATCTACATGTAAGCACTTGTATGTGCCGTATGCATGCACAATCCCCCCCCCTTCTGCTATTTCTTTCCCATAGGCTTCTGTTAACATCTGAAGAGCCTAGAAATTTATGCTATCTACACTTATACACTCGTGTCTGTCTTATACATGGATAATATTTCCCCCTTTCTGTTTCTTCTTTTCCATAGGCGTCATTCAAGATAGGATGTACCTAGAAGTGTGATATTTGTAATAAAACTCAAAATTAAATGTTCAATATCTTAAGTTTCAATATTAGACATTAGATTTTCTCAGTGATAATGCCTATTATTGTTACAGACATAGTCCATTGTATAGGTGATAATTTGATAAGTAATTTTCTAATACTATACTTTGTATGCCAATCTCAAACACATTAATAGTTTTTGGACTTGAATAGTAATTTAGCTCTGTTCTAAAAAATTATTGGTGGATAAAGATAGAAATGTACATAATTTTCCAAAAATTTTAATTTTTTCTATATCAAGAAAAATCAAATAGCACAAAATTTTCGGGATTAAATCTTCTTCCTAAATACGACTTCAGTCTTAAAATTGAATATAAATATTGCTTTGAATTTTTCATAATTTGCTTCTGAAATGAACTTGGCATTTTAGCACTTGTTTCATAATAATTAAGATAAAAATATTTCTGTGCATTGATATTTTTTAATAGTTTCAAGGCAGACTCTTTAACAAAATTGAAGAACAGTTATTTCGTGTAGGGATGTAAGAAATAGCCGAATATTCGGCCAACTTTCATACTGAATAATCGGCAGCCTAATTTCTACTTTTTAAAAACATTTTACTTTTGATTTTAAATAAAATACCGCTCAAATTCTAAATGAAAAAAGTTGATTTTTTATTATTTGCACATTTAAAAAAGTATTAATACTGATCGTTTCAATATCCAGATACTAGCACTTTGGGATATTTTACACCGGAAAGAGGAGCGTTAGGCAATGAGTAAGATGAACGCATCTACGGAGTTCTTCGTTAGATCATGCTAAGTGAATTATAAACATCTCTCCCTCCATTCTTCACTTTCCCCCTATTTTGGTAAAAATAACTCCGACCGGCGCATGCGCAAAAGCGCGGAGAGTTTCGGATTCCGAGAACGTGCATTACCTTGATGTATTAGGTAGATTCCTTATAGGAACTCTACCTATTGCAATGGTTCTCATGACACGACTTTCGGAAAATTTCTGCAGATCTTCATCGATCATGACCCCTAGAACCCAAAACCACCCTTCGTTAAAAA
>BGPR01002509.1:89988-119084 GCA_013235015.1 Araneus ventricosus | reverse complement strand
GTATCATACCGGAACCGGTGTTTCATAAACCGGTATCATACCGGATCCAGTATCATACCGGAACCGGTGTTTCATAAACCGGTATAAGGTTCCGGTATGATCTGGATCTGGTACGATACCGGTTCCAGTATGAAACCAGAACCAGTATCAAACCGGTATCATACTAGAATATTGATTATAGAATTATACTGGATTAGGTACATATTATGGAGCACAGGATTTATCAAATTAACATAATTAAATCATTCAATAAAAATATATCGTATATATATGAATCAGCTTTATTTTGCTTCTGGTACCACGTGCTTTAATTTAAATCAGCACAGAATAAAATATTTTAGACTCAAAAAGATATTTTTCTTCAAATAAAACTTACAAAGAAAATTATGAAAGTGATAAACAAATGAATAAGATGTGCAAAATTAAAACAATATGATTATTCTAAAAACTAACTCTAAAAACAAATTAGATTTAATATTATTAATAAAGAGATTGTGGTTTTACATCTTATCACTATGAACATAAAAAAAGACAGTATTATGAATAAATAAAAGTCGTAAGCTGATTTCCTTTTAATGCTTTCACCTTAGTCAAGAAAGATTAAAATTTTTTGGCCCTGAAAAGGACTGTTTTTTATGTAGTGAAAGCATCAGGAAGTCAAATTCAACAGGCATTTGATGCATCAGAGAATTCTCTTAAACATTTTTTTAAAAATGATTCAACTCTATTCCACGATATATACAAACACATACATAAAATCATAAATATATGCATTGTAAATACAATATATTGGCCTTCTGAACATTACAAAAAATTTCATTCCTGCATATACAAAACATTGCACTTCTGAACATGACAAAAATTTCATTCCTGGATATAAAAAACATGATTTGAAAAGTTTCCATTATTATTCACCCTAAAAGTCAGACATCCTTGAATAAGACACTTAATAAATGAACAAATTTGCACTTCATCATTACACTAAAAAAAGAATTCTCTTAAACAATTGATATACATTTTTAAAAAAATTAATACTGTATTGCAGGTCAAAATTTAAATTATATACAAAATATAAGCTACATACATATAAAAGGGTTATGTTACTGTTCACGGTATTTCTCTGTAAACACAATTACATACCTCCTTGGTCGAAGATATCACTGAAACAATATCAAACCTGGCTCTAGACAAACCAACATAAAGCTGCGCATGTGTAAAACCAGTACTGTAAATTCTTGATTATCCAGCATTCAAGTATCCGGAAATCTGAACTAACCGGAAAAATTTTCTAAAAATTTTACATCAGACTGCCAGAATTTAGCACGCCCAAACTGTTCCATTCACACGGGCAATTTATTTCTGGAATGCAACATCCACTCCACACGGAGGGTCGTAGAAGGAAAAAAGAAATATACAGTACAATGACGTACACAGACTTGTTTTCACAGGGGGAGGGATTCAAAAGCAAAATCCAAAGGAGAAAAACGTTCCTCACCCTCCGCTGAAAAAGCAAAATCGACAACGAAAAAAAAAGGAGTATTATTGTCCGATGGGATGAGCGGTATTCTGGGAATTAAAAATGTTTCTTTTGAGCTTGACTCAATCATTTCTGCTTCAATAACGTTACGCTGTAGTTTTGTCACTATTAGCCTTGTTTTACAGCCCGTTGCACAGGCCTTTTGAAGGCATCAAATTTTGAAGTAGCATTATCACTTCACTTTTTTTTACTGCTTGCTGTTGGTTTGACAAGTGAACGGCCAACCTCATGATTACCTACATGGGATTTTTCTGAGAGAGAAAATTCAATGAGTCTCCACATCGCTTCAGGAGCACTTACATATCTACATTACTTACATTACCTATCTGCATTACGAACAGCAAACCTATAGGAATAATATTACAACTATGTAACCCTAACATGTTTTGCAGATCTTCGTTCTTCAACATGTTCCAAGTTGGAATTCCAACCGCATTCTCCATTCAGAAATAGAAGAGGATAAACCATAGGATCGCTGCACTGGTTAAGTGGTGAAATATTTTTGTTTGTATTAACTGTTAGCAACTGGATAAATGCAAATATCTCGATTTGCTGGGGGCTCTACTTCATCTCCGACAAATATTGCATCAACCTCTGTCCTTGAAGTAGGTGCATTATACCTGCACAAGTCAAAATCTGGATGTTCCATAAAAACATTTTAACATTTACAGCTGGATTAGATTGCATCAATTGATGCATTTGCTGATATGATTCTGCAAATGGATTTATGCTTCGTAATAAAGCGTCCAACTTCTCCATTACAGAGTGAAGGCAGGCTTGATTATTCTCCATACGTCTATTCCTTGCTTCACTGGAGTCAGATATGTACAATTGTCCATAGCCATGTCTGTTTCATTCATTTGAACAGAGAGTAGAAACCATATGATAAATCTGACCATGTATATGGAAACACTATGGGCATGTTCCAAGAGGTGCCTTTATTTCAGCCCCCATAGATGCAAATGCTAATGCAGCATTATATTCTCGAATTTGCTGTTGATAGTTGTTTGCTTCCTGTGCATTGCTGCAGATTAATTGCTTGAAAAGATCAGGAGCTTCTGTCAGATGAACTTTCCCATCATGACAGGATTTGGAATATTTTTTCTCGAGTTCACTTCGTTTTCGCAATAAAATGCATCACAAAATTCGCACACATCAGACATATTGCTACAGATATGTTCCGGGACATTCACCTCAATTTGAGAATGAACACGATTTGCCTCAGTTGATCAGAACGTTTTCTGGCTCGCCTAAACTTATAAGCTTTATTTCTAGCTGATCTCCTTTGAAGCGTGCGTTTCATCAAAATTTTCATTTAAATGTCCGAATGCTGTTCCTCCGCAGATTGTAATAAAGGTCTTGCAGACTCATTTGCATGAAGAAATTAACGAAATGTTGGAAAAAAAATCACTTTCAGCAGTCGCCGCCACGTTTTCACCATAGCCGAATGTAAACAAACCGGTCGTTGCCATCGTAAGAAAAGACTTTTTAAGCCACGTTCTATTTCCGCTTTAGCGTTTTATATATACAGATTTTCAATGCATATATTCATATTTTTATGTATGTGTTTGTATATATCGCGGAATAGAGTTGAATCATCTTTTAAAAAAATGTTTAAGATGATTCTTTTCGAATTTGTCAATTGCAGGGCATAAGAGAAATTCGTTATTTTTGAATATATCAGTATATATGGCTTGTTATAATTTTTAAAAAGCAGATAACATTTAAACTTGTATTATAATCTATATATATAAAACGTTAAGGCGGAAATAGTACGTGGCGGAAAAGTCTTTTCTGCCGATGGCAACGACCGGTTTGTTTACAATTGCAACGGTCGTAACTGATAATTCAGAAATAAACAGAACCTTAATTTTTTCCTCCAAAACCTGAAGTTTTTCGACATTTTTTAATCTGAACTTTTTGTGAATACGGGAATGATAGCCTTTGCAGCTAAAAATCCCCCAAAGCCTTCAAATCAATCCATAAGCTCCTGATCTTTTCAAGGAATTACTCTGCAGCAATTCACAAGAAGCAAAAAACTATCAACAGCAAATTCGAGAATATAATGCTGCATTAGCCTTTGCATCTATGGGGGTTGAAATAAAGGCACCTCTTGGAACATGCCCATAGTGTTTCCATATACATGGCCTGATTTATTATATGGTTTCTCCTCTCTATTCAAATGAATGAAACAGACACCTGGCTATGGACAATTGTACATATCTGACTCCAGTGAAACAAGGAATAGACGTATGGAGAATAATCAAGCCTGCCTTCACTCTGTAATGGAGAAGTTGGTCGCTTTATTACGAAGCATAAATCCATTTGTGGAATCATATCTGCAGATGAATCAATTGATGCAATCTAATCCAGCTGTAAATGTTAAAATGTTTTTTATGGAACATCCAGATTTCGACGCGCAGGTATAATGCACCTACTTCAAGGACAGAGGTTGCTGCAATATTTGTCGGAGATGACCTAGAGCCCCACCAAATCGAGATATTTTCATTTATCCAGTTGCTAACAGTTAATACAAACAAAAATATTTCACCACTTAATCAGTGCAGCGATCGTATGGTTTATCCTCTTCTATTTCTGAATGGAGAATGCGGTTGGAATTCCAATTTGGAACATGTTGAAGAAAGAAGATCTGCAAAACATGTTAGGGTTACATAGTTGCAATTTTATTCCTACAGGTTTGCTGTTCGTAATGCAGATATGTAATGTAAGTAATGTAGATATGTAAGTGCTCCTGAAGCGATGTGGAGACTCATTGAATTTTCTCTCTCAGAAAAATCTCATGTAGGTAATCACGAGGTTGGCCGTTCACTTGCCAAACCAACAGCAAGTAGTAAAAATAAAGTGCAGTGATAATGCTACTTCAAAATTTGATGCCTTCAAAAGGCCTGTGCAACAAGGCTAATAATGACAAAACTACAGCGTAACGTTATTGAAGCAGAAATGATTGAGTCAAGCTCAAAAGAAACATTTTTAATTCCCTGAATACCGCTCATCCCATCGGACAATAATATTCCTTTTAGTTTTAAAAGAAAACAATTCCCTGTACGTTTGGCATTTTCTATGACCATTAATAAATCCTAAGACCAAACTTCTAATAAAGTGTGCTTGGTATTAACTAATCCTGTTTTCACACATGACCAAATTTATGTTGGTTAGGCTAGAGCCAGGTCATTTGATAACGTTTCAATTATCTCTTCGACCAAAGAGGTATGTCGTTGTGTTTACAGAGAAATACCCTGAACATTAACATAACTCTTTTATACGTATGTAGCTTATATTTTGTATATAATTTAAATTTTGACATGCAATACAGTATCAATTATTTTTAAATGTATATCAATTGTTTAAGAGAATTCTTTTTTTAGTGTAATGATGTAATGCAAATTTGCTCATTTATTAAGTGTCTTATGGATGTCTGTCTTTTACGGTGAAAAATAATGGAAATTTTTCAAATCATGTTTTGTATATACAGGAATGAAATTTTTTGTAATGTTCAGAAGGGCAATATATTGTATTTACAATGCATATATTCATGATTTTATGTATGTGTTTGTATATATCATGGAATAGAGTTGAATCATTTTTAAAAAAAATGTTTAAGAGAATTCTCTGATGCATCAATGCCTGTTGAATTTGACTTCCTGATGCTTTCACTACATAAAAAACGGTCCTTTTCAGGGCCAAAAAATTTTAATCTTTCTTGACTAAGGTGAAAGCCTAAAAGGAAATCAGCTTACGACTTTTATTTATTCATAATACTGTCTTTTTTTTATGTTTATAGTGATAAGATGTAAGACCTAAATCTCTTTATTAATAATATTAAATCTAATTTGTTTTTAGAGTTAGTTTTTAGAATAATTATATTGTTTTAATTTTGCACATCTTATTCATTTGTTTATCACTTTCATAATTTTCTTTGTAAGTTTTATTTGAAGAAAAATATCTTTTTGAATCTAAAATATTTTATTCTGTGCTAATTTAAATTAAAGCACGTGGTACCAGAAGCAATATAAAGGATTCATATATATATAAATTTTACAATATTTTTGCTAAGACACGCAGTGTTTTCATTGTAGAAAGCAAAGCGAGCAAGGTTTGCGTAGCAAACGCGGGAGGATTGCAATCCTCTGGTTGATTGGCGAGCTTTCGCGAGCAGGGACAGAGCCCCCTAGTAATAACTAATTTTATTTTTAAAAATTAGATTACGCCTACTTTAGGGGGTTTATCTCTCTCCCTCCGCGGATCCACTTCCATACACATATATGGTTAATCAAACTTTTTATATTACAAGTATTTAAGTTATTGTTACGCACTTATTACAAGTATTTAAATCAGTATACTGTCTTAAATACTTCCAGTATATTTTTATACTGGTTCAAAATTTCCCGTATGTTTTCATACTGGTATCAAAATATCCAGTATGGTATCATACCGGCTTCTAAATTTCCAGTGTGGTATCATACCGGCTTCAAAATTTCCAGTATGGTCTCATACCGGCTTCAAGATTTCCAGTATGGTTTCATACCGGCTTCAAAATTTCCAGTATGGTTTCATACCGGTTTCAAAATTTCCGGTATGGTTTCATACTGGTTTCAAAATTTCCAGTATGATTTCATACCGGCTTTAAAATTTCCGGTATGTTTTTACTGGTTCCGGTATCATTTTTACTGGTTCCGGTATCATTTTGATACCGAAATTTTGAATTTTTTCCAATAGGGTTTTCATGATCGAAAAATCGTCTAAATATTTATTTGTAAATCTTTGTTTCCTTTTGAATTGATTAACTTGTATTTATCTTGCTTGTTTATGCTAGTGATGTCATAATATGGGCGTGTACATTTCCTATAACATCATAACCAGCTATGTCATCACAGCCAATCAGGTTTTGATACATGTTCTATCTGACTATAAAAGAAGGTATGTTAGATTCTTTAAGTTAATTGCAATGTAGCTGTGTTGCTGCACTGGTTAGCATGATGGATTAAGGATGTAAACGAGTGGAGAGGCATGTTTGTTTTTATCATTTTTAAGTTTATTTCTAGCAAGAAATAAAAGTTAGTTTTTATAAAAATGTATTAATTATTGTCTTTCAGCAACTGTTGATCCACCCTTTAACCTTAATATATAAATCCCAACAGCATGCTACTATTGAGACGTCTCGCCAATCAAATGAAATATTAGCGAAAACGTCCCCGTAATATGATTTACAGAACTGAGCTTTTAGTTGCTTCATTGCGCATGTGTAAGCTTAAAGAGCTGGGCCCTGTATCCAGGGCCATCTTAACATATTTGAGAGCCTGTGGCCCAACGAAAATACCTTCCCAATTAAATAATTGAGAATTAAAAAAACTACCCTTTCTTTGATTAACGCCTTCTAATTTTGCTAATCAGTTCCTTTTCAAAATTGAATTTTTCCAAGACTGTTCGTGTTTATGATTAATTTTAGCGCTTAGATTACAAAAAAGTTTTTTTTATCCTATCGTATATATTTATTACAGAAATAAAATCATCGACTTAATATTTAAATTAACATGATAGAACGTATATAAACATTTTGTGTTTCTTTAATTATATATTTAATTGAAAAAATATGCATTTTAGTTTATTATCTTAAAAAATATTTTTCAAGTAAGCAAATTTATATATTTAGGTAATATATATAAATTATTATAGAAGTAATATGTGTATATATGTATTGAAACAGTCTGTATCGTAATTAGCACTTTTCCAATTATTTATTTGATTTTAATTTATAAAATTTTTAATATGTTTAAATATGTATTTGGTGCGAACTATATATTTTCTATTATGTAATATCCTATGGATAAAATACTTAAAATCATTTACACTACTGGCCAAAAGTATTGCAAGATTAACAAATGAGAAACATTTTAACTTCAATGGTTCACATTCAGTTGAGGATAATCGTGGGACATACAATTGTGGGAAATCACATTTTACACTGAAGATTTTGTCACTAGGACAATTAGGGGACCGTTCACAAATTGATGAAGAAGAAAATCATTTGGTCTCGCCCCAATTCACAGGAAGCTGATAATGTTTTGAAACTTTCATCAATCCTTTTGCTTCTTATCCAAATTGTTTACATGCATTTTGGTAAAAATTGTATGAATATTCGGAAAGATATACAGGTTTCTTTAAAACATCCCAAATTTTTCGCATGTTTTTTGCTTATAACATGCAGAGGTGTACTCCAAATTTTGCGAAACTTACAGAATATTCAATATAGAGAAACGTATGTATTAAAATTTGAAGTAAATACCTGGAATATTTGGGGAAATATGAGTATTTGTAGTAAATATTTTATAAACGAAACATAGTTTAAATTTTCTTTCATAGCGTCGAATCCAGATATCTAAGGCAGCTTATATGAAAATTCCAGTTGAATACCATAAAGATTTAGAAAGTTGTAGGCATTGCAGTCAGCAGAATTTCTGTTATTCTCTAAGAAGAGCAAAATGATGAGCGGTTTTCCACAAATCAATATATTATTTTAAAAACTTTAATATTCGAGTATTAATCGTCGAATTGCAATTCAAATTATACATTTAATTTATAAGTGCAGATGGTTGCTCACGATATTCAATTTCATAAAATTCAATATTGCTGTTCGAAAAATTGATTTGTGGAAAAACCCTTATTATTTTATTTCTTTTGGAGAATGGCGGAAATTCTACTGAATGAAATTCCTTTGTTTTTCTAAATCTTTATGGTATTCAACTGGAAATTTTATATAAGGTGCCTTAGATATCTGGTTTCGACGTTGTGAAAGAAAATTTAAACTATGTTTCGCGCGTGCGCAGTTAAAATATTTTCTACAGTTACTCATATTTCCTTAAGAATTCAAGGTATTTACTTCAAATTCCAATGCTATGTTTCTTTAACATATCGTGGAATATTCTATAAGTTTCGCAAAATTTGGATGAAAACTGCATCTTATAAGCAATAAACATGCGAAAAATTTGAGATGTTTTAAAGAAGCCTTCATTTCCTCCCGAATATTCACACAATTTTTACGAAAATTTGTAAGAAATGTGCATGAAGAACAAAACAATTGATGAAAGCTTCAAAACATTTTCTTCTTCATCAATTTGTGGACAGTCTCCTAAAAGTCCTCGTCACAAAATATGATTTCCCATGATTCTCCACAGCTGATTGTGAACCATTGTATTCAAATTAATTCCAAATGTTTCGCATTTTATCAATCTTGCAATACTTTTGGTCAGTAGTGTATTTTAGATTGTCCAAATAACCATTATTTGTCCTTTTTAATATCAAAAATTAGTTATCAAAAACCAGTTATCACTACAGATTGTACAGGCAATACTTAGGTATGTTCTTACCGCATTTAGTATGTTGAGAACATATATGTGCAGGGTTTTAGATTTTCTTACTGATTGTATAGCTATATTATAATATATACTAATATTACATAATGTATGGATATCTAGTTTCACGCCCTAACGTTATTTTTACTTTTAACACATTTAAAATTATAGTTAAAAAGAAAATCAGTAGAGTGAATTTTTAGATGCCCTTGAGATTGTAACCCAGTTAGCCCTTATGATATGGCGGCAATGCCTGTTATTTCAAGGCGCTGCAGATCTGTATTAATCATCGGATAAATTTGATTGTTTTCAGTATGTACAATGTCAATGAGTGTACAATTCCGTTGATTATTTTTTTTATTATTATTTAGATCTCGAAATTGCATTGTGAGGAACCTTGACTAAAGCTTTAATTTTCAAGTTTCACCTGCCAGTGAGTACGTCTACAGATTCTCAACATCTTTCGGGCAAAATGTGACGACATTAAAACGTGAAACCTGTCCAAGATCAACAAATTAAGACTTGTCTTTGGATTTAATCCAGTACCACGAAATGGGAAAGAACAATTTTTCCAGTAGGATGTGCTAAAAAATCTTTACGCCATTTTTTATTGTTTATTAATATGCATTGGGAAATATTTTTATAAGCATACACAGAAGTGAACATTTATGCTATTGACCACATAATACAGCATATTTACAACAAAGAAGTTCAAAGACACCTCTTTTGATTGGCACAATGGTAAAACTTCAATACAGCAGCAATGCTTACAGCAAGAAAAATAGTTTGTATAAATCTTTATAATTTTGTTTGCAAACTGAAACTAAAGAGAAGTTAAATTTCCTTATGACAGTTTGTCCAGTTTTTCTGAACGAATTTCTTTAAAATGGCTTGTTAAATGCAGAAGTAATCCGCCTACGATTTATGTAGTTAAGCGTTTTCTTTGCAGCTGAATTTAAAAGAACATTTACTGACTCATACGAAACGGAAACTGTATGTATGTAATAAAGCATTTGCTCATAAGAGGAATTTAATCACACATTTACGAATACATACAAATGAGAAACAGTTACCATGCGACGTGTGCAATGAAGGTTCTCTCAGAAGTCGCATTTAACCACACATATACTAAAGCGTACCAGAGAGAAACCGTTTGCATATGACGTGTTTAATAAAGGATTTCCTGGGAATTCAAGTTTAAAAACACATTTAGGTATGCATACGAGAGAGAAACTGTTTGAATGCGGCGTGTGAAATAAAGGATTTTCTCGGAAATCGAATTTAAAAAGACATTTACGTATGCATACGAAAGAGAAACCGTTTCCATGCGATCTGTGTAAGAAAGAATTTTCTCTCGAGTCGCATTTAACTGCGCGTTTACATACGCATACGAGAGAGAAACCGTTTGAATGCGACGTGTGTAGTAAGGGATTTTCTCAGAAATGGAATTTAAAAATACATTTACGTATGCATACGAAAGAGAAACCGTTTGCATGCGGCGTGTGTAGTAAGAGATTTTCTCAGAAATGTAATTTAAACACACATTTACGTACGCACACGAGAGAGAAACCGTTTGCATGTGACGTGTGTTATAAAGGATTTTCTCTGAAGTCGAATTTAACCACTCATTTACGTACGCATACGAAAGAGAAACCGTTTGCATGTGACATGTGCAATAAAGGATTTTCTGTGAAGTCGACTTTGAAAAGACATTTACGTACGCCTACGAGAGAGAAACCGTTTGAATGCGACTTGTGTAGTAAAGGATTTTCTCAGAAATCGCAGTTAACCACTCATTTACGTATGCATACGAGAGAGAAACCGTTTGCATGTGACCATGTGTAATAAAGGATTTTCTGGGAAGTCGAATTTAATCACACACATACGAACGCATATAAGATAGAAACCATTTTCATGTGACATGTGTAATGAATTTTTTTGTAAGAAGGGGATTTTAAAAACAGATTTACAGTTGCATACGGAAGAGCCAGCATTTTCACGTGACTTTTGTAGTAAAACATTTTCTTATACAACTTAAAGAAACAACTGCCAACGCATACTTTTGATAATGAATTAACCATATGTCTGTGAGGTTTAGTGAAGAGTTTTCTTCGAGCAAGAGAATTAAGACAAACCTTCTCTGATCCATTCCAGATGGAAACAGTACGTATGTGAAGTATGTAGTGTATTGATTTTTTTAAATAAATTATTTGTACAAAACATAAGATAAAATTGAGAATGATATACGGTCAAACTCCGCTATTACGAACCAACCCTCGATTATAACGAACTTTTCAAATGGTCCCAAGTGAACCCCTATGTCATGAATTTATTTTCAAATGCTTATAATGAACTTCAAAAGCAAGGAATTTGGATATAGTGGAAGAAATTCCCACTTTTCCTTTCTGCCAGCTCTGTCTCTCTGAATCATCTGCTCTTCTCATTCCGTGGGGGACTTTTTACCCACCAGTTGTGCCACACAAGCCGCCCTTAATTAGCTCACCTGTTACTAGGTATTACTATAAGTTTTTTATGTGTAAAAATTATACAAGGGGTAGACTGTAAAAATGTTCCTTTTTATTAAAGATAGTCAATGGACTTGGAAGAAATTGGAAATATCTAGAAATTGGATAATATCTTATTTTTCTCATAAATAAAATCATTATATATCCCCAAGATTCATTGCTTGTTTAGTAAAACAATTTATCCTTTATACATAGTGTCCCAAAAAGTGGAAGAAGAATTTATTTCCTTAAATATTGCACCTAGACATATGCCTCCAATTACAAAGTTTCATCAAATAAGGTAAGAATTTGTCTGAAACCACTTTGACTTCTGAAATAAAAAGTTAAGAAAATGAAATGTTTATACCTTCCCCATAGAGCAAAAGTGTAAATGAGCGAAATGCTCCTTTTGCACTCGTCTACGTATAAATTAAGTTTAACGATTATACCTGCAAAATTTTGAGATATATATTAATTTTTAAATTTCAAGGGACTGCCCACAAATTTATATGCAGATTTTCATTGCAGAAATGCAAAATTTTTCAACATAGAAAAACAGCGAAATACGAATATTTGCCCAATAGTACATCATCCAATCATCATGAATTGAAAGAAAATTTGCCAATGACTCATACTGTTACTCTGTTTCATTGACAGATAGTTGCAACCATTGACTTAATAAAGAATGGAAAGACAACTTGAGGCAGTTAAATGTAACATAAAACAGGAAAATATCCTAATGTCGGAGAAAGAATATTAAACTAGCTGTATGGCCCGGCGTTGCACGGGCCATGTCGAATAATGCGTCATTCCCTGGAGGAGAGAAGAAGTGACGTAACGAGACATATGGCCTACATTCTCTCTTAAATAAATAAGGAGTAAAGAACAGTTCTAGCTGCATAAAAAGTTTGTACCTGATGGTGATTTTGTCCTTCAATAACATTTAGACGGCGTTCTCTTGCATGTTGTATCATGGCTGACAATCGGCTATTATTTTGTTCTTCTGTTTCTTCCGCTCTTCTGTCCCGACCACGTTGTGCCATGGTTTCTTTCTTCGTCAGTTTCAGCAACCTTCTCCTTTCACATTTTCTAATTGCCTGCTGTCTGCGGGCAGCATCCGCTATAACTCCTGTTTTTCTTTTAGGCATCGGAAAAAGCGAGAACTGAACGAAGCAAAAATAGTAACTTGCAAATATCAGCTTAAAATAGCAGCTACCAGAAATATTTAAACTTGATAAAATCGATGAATTAATGATTAAAATCACTAGCATAACTAATCTATATCTTTCGGCACATAACTTTATAGAAACAAAACACGCCCGTAAATTCGTTAAAATGATTCTGTTTGACGTTATATCACGGGATAAAAAAGAATTTATACACTTCCAACAATACATTTTTTTTCTGTCAGCGTCATTTTTATTGTTGTTGTAACAATGTTCTTTAAAGTAAACAACTTCAACAATAAAATATATTTTGAATTGCGCTGCTTCAATGAAAAGTATTGTTATAAAGTATCCGAAACAATGAAAAGTATTGTTGTAAATTAGTTTTTAATTAATATCTTTTTACTAATTAAAATTTCGGAATTTAAATGGCCCAAATGGATTCCGTGGATTATTCCCCATTTTTTGGTACTTTCCGCGCGCTTCTCCTTTCATCGGTTCGTGAGAAGATAGCCCCACATACATACGCGTCGAATTTTAATAGTGTGGATTATTTTCTCTCAGTGTTGTGCGTATTGTGAAGTTTTACATTAAAGCAGTGGCGACTCGTCCTTGAGATTTACAGAACTCATTAAAATTATTTTAAAAATTCGTATTTTCGTTTCTATTTCTTATTTCCTTACTGCTCTATTCTGAGAGGTCGATTATCAGCGAGAAGACATGAGAACAAGAAAAGAAGACACCAAATGAATGAAAAGGTAAGAAAGATATAAAATGGGGCTGGAAACCAAATAGTTTTGGAAAGCCCTAACATTCGCCCATTGCGTACAACTAAGTGACATGATGAGACAAGGCGAATAGTTATCCTTTCTGTCTTTGAACTTAGCTAGAAATGGATTTTCGGATGCTCCTGTTTTGCAGTAGGCCAACTAATGCTCTCTTTTTCCCCCTTCAATCTCACCCATGGTTCGCCTTCGTGCACTTGATATTTTTTTCTTCTTTTTCTCTCTGATTGGCTGTTTTAAGGTGTCGGATTCACTTTCATGCCTCAACGGGAAAATGGCTGGTTTCTACATATTCGATTTCCATTATTATAAGTCAATCTCCGAAAAAAGGACTTTAATTTTCTAAAATACAATTCAGATAATTACAACCTCAAGTTTGGACTATTTGAAGGCAAAATTATTTTTCAAAAATTTTATTTCAGTTGTATTATAGTAGTATTTTTCTAGCACTGCTTGTTTCTGAGTAGATGAGTGGTCACTGCTTTGAATATTTTTCAAAGGTTCACAAGTTGAACTACTTTTGTAAATACTTCAATTAATGTATTATTTGACTATTTTTTAGATTTAACATGAATTAACAAATACGTTATTTCCTTATTCCGACCTTTAAATAACTTATTGAAATATGTATATTATCCTCAAAATGTACATCGAAAGATTGGATCAAACAGCAGTGAGAGGTGTAGAAAAGTGGCCTAAGTCAATAAATTTGTGTTTTTATATCTCTATAAGTTTTGCAGATAGAAGCATGCAACTTTGTATGTAAATAGATGAATGTAAAAGAAACATTTTAATAATGGAAATTTTTGCTCTAGAGCTGCCGTATAAAAATCTACATTTTGTAACTTTTTATTATCAATCCCCTTGGATGCCAAAGAATTTTCATACAAATTTTTACCTTATTTCATGAAACTTTGTGATTGGAAGCATATGTCTAGGATCAATATTTAAGAAAATAAACGCTTTTGGGACGCCATGTATATGTTTGTTTTTATTCTCTATTTGATTGACAAATTTATTAAAAGTAATGTGTATGTGTTAAAAATTATAGATGGCCTTTTCGAGAAAATTATTGCTTATGAAGATCTGGGAGTCCAAAAATTGTATATCACTTTGAATTACTATTAATATACATAAAGAAATAATAATAAAGTAAATCTTAAAATAATAATAAAGTATCTCCTATCAATAAAAGTATGCAGAAAAGGGAGATGTAAGCAGTATTTTAATTTATAATGAAGTCATTGTTTTACGTAATGTCTTCAAATGCCTCTACATTACGTCGCACCATTGAAGAATCAAACGAATACTTCATAGATTAACGGGTATACATGAGGACATCAAAAACGAACTACCAGAAACGAGTAGTCAGTCCGAAGAGCTAACCGAGAATGAAATAAATTCCGCTTGCCCAGCCGGAGACGACACGCACCTGTGCTCATTCCAATCATTAGCGCCCTCCCCCGATCTCTTTGCTGCAATATATTCCGGCTGTTCGCCCCCTCCCCTTCCATCAAATTCTGGAGCAGTGTCTTTCTGAAGAAGTAAAACCGAAACACGCTGAGTAAATAGGAATTCTGCCAGGACAAAAGAAAATATCGTGTTCAGAGAAATTTCAATTATCTAATTAATTAATACAAATATTAATCTTCTAAATTATCAGAAATGGCCGAAATTGTGTTTGTTTTTATGTGTTTGCTGATAGTGTCACCAGATAGAATTGCAATCGTCAGTTATTATATCAATTGATATTTTGAGATTCAAATGCTACTCTCTACTCGCAGTTTGAAACTGGTCTTGGGTTACAATTTTTCTTCTTTTGTTGTGATCAGAGAAATCCATAAAGAGTGAAATACTGTGAGTGTAGGGCAGTGGTCGGCAAACAGCGGCTCTGCCACTAATCGATTTCCACTACTTACTTGAGAGTTTCTTTTTTGATTTAAACCAAATTTTTCAAACAATTAATTCATCAAAAGTTGTACCAACGGATGCGTGAATGTTCGCTCATAATGAAGTGCTTCGTTTTTAAATTGAACAAATTTTTCGTTAATTATCTTCAGACATTTCCAGAAGAAATTTGCAATGTAATGCAATTGGTGAGCAAGAGTGTCAACACAATAGTAACTAAATCTCTCTATCATTGCCAATTTAAAGAATTTTGAGTTAAAATGGAGAATGAATACGCAGATATTCTGCTGCATAATAAGGTACATTCGCATGGAAAAAAGAACCACCCCGTATTATTTTGCAATCGTTCATCGCTAATTAAAAAGAAAGGTACCAATTTTCAGGATATAAGGGCTAGTAAAAGGTTTCATGTTTAAAATTTCCATAAGTGGTCATATACATATTTATAATAGCACTAACTTCAACATTTCCAATGGAAACACTCATTTTTCTTTAAAAACTTCTAAACTACATGAAAATTTATGTTGGAATACCAAGTTTCATCATCCCAGCATTTTTGGTTTCAGAATTATAAGCAAATGAAATTTTGAGTTTCTAATGTCAAACTAAAATTTTATATGATTTCAAAGGATATCAATAAAAATTCAACTATTGACCTAGAGTTTTTTTATGTAGTAATGTGAATTATTCTGCATATTTTACACTTCTACTTTTTATTTTAAAATAATTTCTTGAGTACATGAAATATTTAATCAAATTTAATGTTAAAAAGTTTTGAATTTTGAATATAAATTTTAACAGTATTCGAAGCAAATGGCCATTTGATAAGCCTATGCAAAATTTCAGCATATTCGTGTTCGAATGTTTGAAGTTACATTAAATTTTCAATTTTCGATGTAAATATTATCATTACACCACTTTTTTAAAATTTAAATATATAAACATTTAACTATTTATATATATAAATTCAAATTTTATAAATTAAAGTGGTGCAATAATACACAATTTTTTTATGCAGCACGTTTTACCGATTGTAAAATGTAGATCATTGCTTTGAAAATAATATTTAAAGTGCGAAATAATTTAAAATACTACTACCGACATTTAAACGCAAGCAGAGAACTTCTCTATCTAAATGTGGAGACGACTCCTTTTCTATTTAGAGCACAAAATGTTGAATATCTTCCGATATAATCATGGCATATTAACCAAAATTTATTTCTTGGAGTATTTCTGCATGAGAAATTTATTTATTACATTAAAAATGAGTGTTGCTATTGAAAATTTTGAAGTTAGTTCAATTTTAAATATTTAGATGACCACTTATGAAATTTTTAACCATAGAATCTTTTAGTATACGTTATTTCCTGATGATCAATAACTTTTTTTTAATGCCCAATGAACGATCGCTGACTAATGCTGGGTGGATATTTTTTTCCACGACTGTACGATAGCTTGCAAGAGGAAGCTTTTAAAAACATTTCACTTCTTTATAATTAGAAATTAAAGCATTTCTCCTTGAAAAGGATGTTGAATATTCTCAACTAACGGACGAGATAAGTGGATCCAAAAATTTTATTTCATGGTAGACGTTATGCCTTATCTAAATAAACTTAATTGTAAGCTACAGAGGAAAGGAAATCGATATTGAAAGAAGTCATTTTATTCGAACACAAATTATCCCTTTTTGCTCAATATTTTGAAAGAGAAACATTAATTCATTTTCCCCAATCTTACTGAAACATCGCAAAGAAAATAACTCGGTAATTTACATTTAATATTTCAAAACAACAATTTTAAATATGAGAGAAGCTTTTGTATGGAGGCTTCAGGAATTCAGATATTGCATAACAACGTTAGCCTTTGTTGAAGAAAACCTCTCAGTCTTAACGTAACAGAATTAAATTTTTCTCCATTTCATGTTGACATCCGCGCCTTCAAAATGCAATTACTAGAGTTAAAAAACAAACAATTATGAAGCTCCAAATTGTAAAGCCTTAACGTTGATATGGAAAAATTGGAGAAAAATAAATGTGATCTTAGTTCATAGCAGAATTGGTCTGCTTTGAAAGGCATGGAAAAGAAAGAGATGGTAATTTTCAAAACCTGGAATAGAATTCCGGACTCATATGATCCGTTAAAAATATAAGCATTTTCTGTTATTTTACCCCTTTGGCTCCACATATTTATGCGAAAAATATTTTTCAAGCATGGCCCTTATCAAAAGTAAATTGAAAAACGTCTTATTGATGAGAACCTGGAATCCAACTTCAAATTAAAAGCAACGACTTACAAGCCTGACTTATTCAACTTTCCAAGGACACTCTTCACATTAAATGTGCATTTTTGTCATTTTTATTTCAATGTAAAAATATTTTTGTCAATAAATAAGATTATTATTATAATATCTGGTTCTATTTAATGTTAGTAGCCACACGGCTGATTAATCGCCCAACTCGAAGAATTTATTTTATTTTATGGTCAAACGGGCTGAATGAAAAGCCAACCTATTCGTCTGTCTACGCCAATTTTCATCGGGATTTCAAATTGTAATTAGAGACGTAATTATTCACTGAATACTAGGTCTCCAAAAACAAATTAATTGATTATTTTTCGAAAAATTGATCTGCGACTAGTTACAACCAAGGAGGTATTTTTTTTTACTATCGAAGTCAAGAAACGTCAATGATGCATAGTCTGGAATAATGGCTAAAAAGCGACATCCGAGTGCGAAGTTTTGAATTATGTTGAAAGTACCAAAAAAAGCTTTTGACTAGACAATCGTTGATTTTGTAATGATATATACACAAGTATATCCATGGTTTTCGCGCACCTAGAAAGTCAGGTAAAGTCATGAATTTGGATAAGGGCTTAATTTGTCATGAAAAGTCATGATTTTCAGAAAAAATAGAGTAAAAGTCATGAAAAACTGTAGGCTGTCATGGATTCGCTAGGCTGCCAACTGAAAAAAATGCAAGTCGGATGAAATTTCCCTTTGCGTCGATGTGGCAGAACAGGTTTCTCTCCTTTCCGTATAGAGCTATTTTTAGCACGCCGTTACGTCACTGCCTACGGGTCCCACTCATCAGAACTTAGGGCGGTTAGGTGCAGGAGTGAATTGCTGGCGTTTTCGTCACTGCCTACGGGGTCTAATCTCGTCAGTTACTGAAACACCTGCGTTATCGCTTCTTTGTGTGAAGCCCCGAACCCACGATCAGATAACCCACAGATTTCGTCCTCGGTTCGCGTTACTTCCTGTCGTCGGAACGGGGAGATTCGATGTCGCTCGGGGGTTTGTAAGAGCATCTGTGGTTTCCCGAGTTGTAGCGGTAAATAGCTCAGACATGAAAGGGCCAGACGGCGCCAGTTTACCCGCTCACTAGGGCGCTGTGGAGATATTTTCCAAGTTAAGTGCCGTAGGACCGGCTCGTCGGTTCGAATTCAACCAATCAAAGTCCACAAATGCGACCTTTGCGCGACTCGAAGTTTGGCCAAGCCACACGCCGTTGGAACAAGGCTTTAACAACGCTTAGCAGCATATTGGTTCGACAGTCTTTTGCGTTTAGGAGTCTTCATTACAATTTTTTAGATAAGTACTCATTTTTAATTCGTTTGTGCTCTTATTCCACTTTGAAAATGATTTTACAATATGAGGGAGTCTGAATGGGAGAAAAAGTAGGTCAAATAAACAGTTCGTTATCTCGGTTTCGTTTCCTCTTCGTAGGGTATTAATGTGCGAAATAAAAAAATCGTTTGGTAAGAAGAATACAAGACATCCTTATGCTGAAGCACGGTAATCTCTACGTATAATAAATGTTGTCTGTGTCGATTTGTGGACAAACGATGGAACGCAGAGCTACGAAATCGTGCGCAATGGTAGCCCTCGACCCAAATTTATGCCCCAGTCCGATTTTGATTAAATTTTTTTTCATTTATTTACTTTCGTTTTTTCCGGACGCATCGGCCGTTCTAAACCCTATCCGATATCAATATTCGTAACCAAAATAGCAAATTTTATTCTTTCCAATAGACTTTATTCGGAGGCTGTAAAGCGATTTTTCAAACTTTCCCCCCGCGAAAATGTAAGCTCTATATATTGTTACAAATCTATAAAGTCATTCCCTGAGATGCTAGACTTGGCGACAAACTTGGCGACTTGGCGATAAATTTGGCGACCATTTTGGCGACTTGGCGGCAAAGTTGGCGACCTTGGCGACAAAGGGAATTTTCTAGAAGGACCTCAAACTTTCCACCTATTTCTACTGCTTTCATGAACTTTCTAAAAATGATGTCACTTCCTGTTGAAAAGTATAAAGGCAAGCTCTCAAGCCAAGAAGAGTTAGTTGGAGTTTGATCTGCAAGCAAGCTGGTGAGCTAATAAGAAACCTTTGAGTGCTGTGTTGAGATTTACTGGTAATCTCTGTTGTGAATTTTTACAAGTGCTGTTTTAATATTTGTGTTATGTTTCTTTGCTTAGAATACCTGTAAAATAAAGAGCTTTATTTTTGTAATCCTGCTTATTGGACTGCATTCACGTACACCCACAAGACGAATTTGTCAGAATATGTGAAACGATTTCTGTACGAAAAAAAAAATCATACAGACTTGAAACTTTAACAGGTATGAAAGGAACTTTTAGGAAACTTATAAAAGAACATTTTCTGAAAATCAACGTTAGTTTTCTTCCTACAATTTTTCTTTAATAACATGCTATTTCAAAGCGGACAATGAACTTTGCCATTATCTAAGGCAAAACTTCTTCACCTGTCTGAAAGTGAAAAGCTCCGGAAATGAAATAAACAGAGCTGTTGAATTTTTAAGTAAGTAAAAAAAGATGGTCGAGTATTTAACTGAAAAGTTGATGAATTTTAAAGGAAATTTTGAAACTGACCTCATTTGTAATTATTACAATCTGCTGAATCAGCCTAATCGGATAATTAGAAGCGGAAATACGAATTAACTTTCTTAATTAATAGTTTAATTTATGGTACGCCTGTTTCTCAAACTACATCATTGAAAAAAATTGAACTGGAAAAAATTTGAAGCCACTATTAACTTCTTGAAAATTTATTATGTTCTAACAGAAATATTACAAGTGCTCTAATTTGTCATTATGCAACTCGATGTAAATTTCCGCTTAATCGGACGATAACAAGCAAGGTTAGCAATTATTTTTGTAAAGAAATTTTTGTTCACAGAAAATATTTTCCAGTGAGAGAAATTGGGACAGTTTTTCTTCAGTGAAAGAAAATGTGTGATACTTTTTAGTATAATCTGAGAACAAATTTAGTTCTTTTTCAGTGAAAGATTTAAAAGCACTTATTATAATTTGTTAACTGGTCCTGGTATGTGATATCACTTTTTTTATAGCTGTTGATTTAATCTTATGGCTTGGTGGGGTTTTTACAGTGAGAGATTTTATGAGGTTTATTATACTGCTTTTCCTTGAAAACTTAGTTTTTTATATTTCAGGATTTGATTTTTTTTAAGAACAAGCCTACTATACTTCAAAAATAAGTCATTATCAATTTTTTTTCTTCTTTATGTATTTAATAAGTATTTTACATAATCTGTATATATTCCAATGTTAAAAATTTTGTGTGTGCGTGTGAGAAGCAGTTATTTGTTTGTAAAAGCTTGAAATTTTTATCATTAGAATGTTTTAACATAGGTGCTTTTTTCAGATCTCTGCACAATTGAGGAAATGGCACCAACAAAATTCAACCTTAGATGGTTTGATAAAGCAGCATTTCGACAGTTTGATGGCTGGTTGAGTACCGTAAAAGATGACATTCGTAGTTCTCATTCTATTGCATGCAAGTCCACTTTTTCTTTGAGTAACATGGGAATAGGGGCAATAAAGTGTCATGCTCGTGGAATCGAACATAAAAATATTTTAAAACAACAGCAGTCACAGTCATTAATGAGTTCCTTTTTTTTTATCTCGCAATGTGAAATTAGCAAGTCTAGTGATTCTACAGAAAGTGCAAATTCTGGAGAAACTGCACAGCCAGAAAGTTTTAGCAACAAAAAAGATAAGAGATCCGAGACCGAGTCTCGACGTTTTAAACGAGGATCAAACCCAAACTGTCGGGGTGCGGGATACGAAACCTTCGCCGGAGAGTCTTTTCAGACTAAGGCTTTCAAACTGTACCCGTCTCGAGAGGTTATCTCGATGGAAAATGTTCTTTCGAACCGGGGTCCGAACCCACACATATGTAAACGTCCCGACTCCCGCTCGGAATGACGGAAACGATCCGAAAGTGAAGCG
This sequence comes from Araneus ventricosus, assembly GCA_013235015.1. Lineage (NCBI taxonomy): Eukaryota > Metazoa > Arthropoda > Arachnida > Araneae > Araneidae > Araneus > Araneus ventricosus. Next base: position 97,543 of record BGPR01002509.1, on the reverse strand, counting down.
ATGGACTCGGTAGAGGGTCTCTCACGAAGTAAAACTTTGAAAAAAGTTTTTAAATTTCTTTTGCATGTATTTGCGGTCAATCGTTTTCTTACAGTTGACGGATTGACTCATGATTATCAACAACAGTGTCAAATTTTGTATATGGGTATTTGGAATGAACTGAAACAAATTTTGTTGCTTTTTCACCGATTTGTTAAAAAATTGAATTTTAAATTCAAATATTTTTTAACGCAAGATTATGAAACTAACTTTCTTGAAGCTGACCAGCAATTAAATGCCATAAAAAATTTTCAAAACTGTATTTATATAAAAACTGCTTATACAGATATTAAATTAAAATCAATAAAAAAAAGTTGACTTTGGTAGTCATTTAAGGGGGTCGGCCCGTAAATTGATTTGTCCAAGGGCTAATACAGGACTTAATCTGGCCATGTTGTGTTCTGTTCCACATTTTTTGACATTTAAAATAAATATATCAAGGAATACTACTTAGATAGTGAGCTTATGATTCTTGATCTTCCATTGTTATTTATTCAGTTTTATATCACAGATGTGAATATATCAGTTGAGATATTTACAATTTCATTATTTTCTTTCACATCATTCAGCTCAAACTTTGGTCCTTTTATATTGCTGTTTTGTTAAATGTTTATATTTTTGTGTTTCTTTCTAAGAAAAATTGTTTAAAATAATTGTACTTATTGCCTTTTCCGAATTACAACCTAATTTTAAAAATTACTCTCTTAAAAACTGATCGTTTTGTCCTTTTTATCTGATCGCCGTTAAAAATTACGAATTACGCCCCTAAATAGTACTCGTGATGCTTTAAAACTAGACGTTAGAATAAATAAAATAATCTATTTTTGTCTTGCAGCTGTAAAAGTAAAAATCTCCACTTTTCAAAAACACGTTTTTTCAAAGATTATATGTCCATTTGACCCTCTTAATATCTCAATATCATGAATTGATAATTAGAATGCATTGCGGAAACGCTACGAATGCTATGCAGTTTATTTTTAAAATTGATTTTGACAAGGAAGGGACAGAAAATTCACTTTCTCAAACCTTTTCTTTTTTGGAGATGATCACTTTGCAACTACACGGCACATATATTGCTCTGTATTTTAATTCGAAAAAATTTGCATTTGTGGTAAAAGGAATAAATATGGTTCAATTTAAAGCATGTATTCTTTCGATCACCTTCTTACTTTAAAGAAATATTTAAGAATCTATAATTTATCTTTAATTTTTCTTTAGTTGAAGGGGGGAAAACAACAAAAAGTCTAATGAAATTATAAGCACTTTTGCTTCGTTTTCAAGTACGAAGTACGAGATAAATGGAATGAATATTTTATTTATACATTTCTAATGAATCAAAAGTTTCACTCAAACAACTGTTTAAATTCGCCCCTGTGTTGCGCTAGAAAGCAGAAAGAAATGATTGAGCTCTCGTCAGAAAAACCGTACGAGTGACCGGCTGTGGTTTGAATACGGCCGCTGATAGAAATGGCCGCCGCGAGGAAACGGCGAAGAACCGCTCGTGTGGCCGTAGACTTATAGAGTGTATCCGGCACCGATACGATGAGTTGGAAGCTGGTTTGGACAGCAAACGTACTGCGCATTCACAAACATGTAACCACGGTAGGATGCTTTAAAATACTATGAACCAACCATCTGCCAAAGAACCAAGTCTCTATCCCCAAAACATTTCGAGATATAGCGAAAAATGTACTGCGCATTCGCAAGCGTATGGCTAAAATTTGGGGGGCTTCGATGATCCCATGGGCAATCCATGTGTCCAAGAACCAAGTCTCTATCGTTAAAACGTTTCGATATATAAGGAAAAATGTACTGCGCAAACATATGGCTAAAAGATAGGGGTGCTTCAATGATCCCATCCATTTTTAAAATAATCATGATCTCAACTCGTACGATGGTTGCGTCAGTCAATATGTGATGCAACCGTAAGCTGTTATTGCAATTATAACCTTGAAACTTCAATATCATGAGATTATTGAATGGATTGATTTTTTGAACTACTTTGGTGTTGGAAACACAAACAAATTATTACAAACTTGCCCTCTGAGCTTTGTTTTTTCATGCATGAAAGTTTCTGGTCGTGTCTGGAGTACTTAAAGTTAATTCCTTATTTTGTCAAGACATACAGATGTGTTTTTTACATATTCCAATGTGAGGCACTCGTATTTTTTTACAGACTCACAAAAAATTTGATATTTTGGTATCGACCGTGTCCACTCTTCCCTCCATCCATATTTTTTTCCAATCTCGCACGAGTTAAAAGAAATATTTGGGAAATACTTTAAATATTTTTGTCAGAAATCCAAAATTTCGATGGGGGTGTAAATTCTCTCGATCGGAACGAACGCAAAGACCGACGAGTGCCGTATGCCGTATACTGTAGGCACAATGCTGAATAGATAGATACTGGAACCCATTCCCAGGCTCAATTAGGAATCGAAACCCTGAGATCGAGTTTCTCTATTTTCAAACGAGGACCGTGCGGATACCATCTCGGCGACCGATACGAGACCACCATCGGATAGGCTTTTCGGACGAAGGTTTTCAAACATTCCCATCTCGCGCTGCTATCTCTATGGGAAATATGGTTTCGAACCGGGTGTCCGAAACCACACATTTGGAAACGACCCGACTCCGACTTGGAATGATGGAAACAATAAGAAAGTTACTCGACGGACTCTGTCGAGTGTCTCTTACGAAATAAATCTTTGAAAAAGTCGTGGCAAAAACGGTTTGAACAGAGATCCGAGATCGAGTCTCGACATTTTAAAACGAGGATAGTGCCCAAACCATGGAGGTGAGCGATACGAAAAATAAACGGAAGGTTCTTCCCGACTAGGACTTTCCACCGGTACCAGTCTCGCGTGCTTACCTCTATGACAACTCTGGTTTGGAACCGTGTTTCCCGAAACCATCGAAAATTTGAACACGTCCGGGCTGACGGAAAAGTGAATTAAGTCGGCGAGATTTCCTCCCAAGAATAGCTCGCGTTCGCCAATCCACGCGCGGTTGATTCTTTCGCTTTTTGCTTCCGCTTATATTGAGGCTCATAATAAATACTTACGTTAGGGCTGTCATAAATTTCAAGACAGAAAGTACACGGAAATTCAATTTTCATAAGTGACTTCCTGTATTTTAAAAAAATTCACATATTCCAATATCTTCCACGAAAAGTACCATTGTCATAATATTTTACACGATAAATGATTTTGACTGGACAAACATAAGCATTCACCGATTTTTATGCAAATAGGAACGGTCTATAAAATATCGAGTCATTGCTCCAACATACCTACTTGGTACACGAAAGTCTTTATTACCGGTTATGTCCAGAAAATAATCATGCATTTTTTCGATTTTTTTACCAGCACTATCCAAAACAGTCATAGCATCCAAATAAGGTCGGACCCGCTTTACCTTCGGGCGCTCGGCCGATGTCGACAGATTTTAACTTCGTGCGCATGTGGTCAAAGAATTTTTCTTAAGAGGGCGGAGAAGAATTTTTCTTAACAAAGACTGCGTTGTGTGTTTTAGAAATCCAATGCCATATCGCTGGGAATTACAGAGGAAAAAATTATTTCAAGACTCGTCCGACGAACGCCATCAAAACAACTTCAATAGAATTGATTTGGAAAGAATTTATTCTTTCATCATCGTAGAGTGTGACCGAGGGATAATTTTTCTTAACGAATGCTAAATCATATGCAGTGGCCAAACTTCATCAGGTTGGTGGGGGTGCAAGAAGTTTGAAGAGGGGGTGTGTGTGAATACCGAGAGGATCTTCACACTCATTTTTTTACAACAACCATACAGGGCCGCGGCGGCCAAGTGTTAAGGTTTCGGAGGGTTCCAGGTTCGAAACCCGATTTCACTGAAGATCCGCCGTGTATGGGGCCTGTTGCACTCCAAATATTACGCAGGGTAGGGTGCAGGAAGTTTGAAGATGGTGTGTTAGCTCAGGTGTCGTCCTCGTCTTAACATTATTGTGGCGCAAACATATTGAAAGAGGCATATGCTACGAAATAAAAGCTAAATAAAAATTATGCGTTTCTGTTAACATTCAAAGAAAGCAGTCTTTTTAACATAACTTTTACAATGGCAAAAATACAGGAATGATGGATTTGATAAAAAAGTTCAAAGGTTTAAATTTAATTATAATATCATAAAACATTGTTACAAATTGTGTATGAAATAAATTTGAAATGCTCATTAAATTAAGAAAAAGTGCGCATAACATTTAATTTGAAATCATAAAAAAGATGATTTATTGCTCTTCAATATGCTATGTAAATAATAATCTACGTGCAATATATTTTTCTGAAATTTTTGGCGAAAACTGAGATAAAACACCGAAAATTGGCTTAATTTTCGTTATTTAATTAAATATCTAAGGAAATAATTTTGTTTGAAAGAGTGTAATTAATCTAAAAACGGACCCCAGAATGGAATGCGCAAATTTCATGTCAAGACTATTCACCATTTCGGAGGAAATCTAGCGACAGATAGATCGTCGGAACATCTCTACCCCCTCCCTTTTTCCTCTTCCTACACTAGGAACCGGACTAAGTAGCCTTCAATTCTTAGCACACATTGTTGTCTAATAAATATGTCAGAAGTTTTTAGCAAAAGCCCTCTAAGAATTAGGCTCAAGAAACAGCTAATTTTAGTTATTTAATTAAAAGTATTAAGAACTAACTAACTCTGAAAGTTGAAAATAGCACCGTTGACCTAGAAATATGCTCTAGATTGTCGTGTGTAAATTTCATGTCTCTACCGTTCACCGTTTAGGAGGAGTTCTTCTGACTGACAGACAGAGAGATACATGTATTTTCTGCTTTATATTATAAATATTTAAAAAATTAATCAATTTTTTCAGAAATAAAGGTAAATTAGTTCAAAGTTTAACCTTTGCCTAGCAACGGAGTAGCTATAAATTTGCGTTATTTCAAAATCGTCTGCACGTATTTATAAATTATTAAAATTTAAAAAATTAATTAAAATTGAAGGAAAAATGCAACAGAAATACAATTGGTGACATTGAAAAGTTAAAATTTAGAACTTAATGATGGTATACATATATGATTTGCCGGGCAATTTGCTCCGAAGTTACGGCGGGAAAACACTTTCGGTTAATTTCTAATTAACTGCCTGTTTAATTAACTTTTGGATTCTGAAAAGTTCATAAGTGTCTTCTCCTGGTCTTAAATAATAAGTGCACAAAATTTGGTTCAAAATTGTCCTTTGGTTTAGCAGGAGATGTGGAACATAGCCACATATCCACATACCTACATTGACTTTTATTTATATTAAGATGGACACGTCGTACGCATATTTCTAATAGTCTTTTCATATTTTGTTTAATTACTTTTAACTTACCAATCCCTAAAAAGTTAGGTAATTAATCACACAAGAGTGCAAAATAATCAAACATTTCACGAGACTCACAAACTTGTAAAAAAATAATTAATTAATCGATTCACGAGGAAACTCCGAACCCGTAAAAAAATTATATTTTAAACAATAAATGGCTTTCAGTAGGAACGCAAACATACAACGCAGACATGCAAAGAGAAAGATAAAAAAACGCTTAAAAATACCGTAAAAAAGAGCTCGTTGAGGAAAAGAGATCGTCCTCGTCATCTGACCAAGGTTTGAAAATGGATGGAGCTTGGAGCTGAGCGGAAAATAATATTGAGAACCTCTGGGTTCTTATATAGTTAGCAATACAGTTAAAAAAAATTCTTGAGAGTCAAACTGTATAGTTTGGAGCTGAGCTGAAAATATTGAGGACAACCTCGGAGGTAATCTGTCTTATATAGTCAGGAGAACAACCCACACCTCACAAATTATTTTTGAAACTTCATCGTCTTTATATTATGAATAGATTGATTTTTTTAAAATTACTTTGGTGTTAGAAACACATACGAGTTATTATTAACTTGCCCTCTGAGCATTGATTTTTTTAATGGAGGAAAGTTTGTGGTCGCGTCTGGGGTACTTAAAGATAATTCCTTGTTTTGTCAAGACATACAGATGTGATTTTTTACATAAACCACAGTGAGGCACGCATATTTATTACCTAAATAGTTCAAATAAAAGGATTTGAATATATTTTGAGTTGAAACACATACAAGTTAATCGTGTCTTTCGTTACTTATTACCTTGCCATCTGAACATTTTTTTAGCGGCGGAAAGTTTCTTGTCGTACGTAGCGTCTGGGGTACTTTCAAACATGTCGTGTCTGAGATTACTTTAATACATGTCGTGTCTGATGGTACTTAAAGATTATTCCTTATTTTGTCAACCCAAACAGATGTGTTTTAGGTAGATTCCTTTTAGGAAAATCTACCTATCGCAATGGTTCTCATGACACGACTTTTGGAAAATTTCTACAGATCTTCACCGATCATGACCCCTAGAACCCAAAACCACCCTTCGTTAAAAAGTTTATATAAATATAAATATAAATATAAATATAAATATATATACACACAAACATAAACAAAGCCAGAAACAAATGCAATTCAAAAGAAGTAAATTTTAGAAAAAAATAGATTCTATAAAAGATTTAAATATGAGGAAAAAACTTCACAAATGCGGTGAATGCGCCAATGCAGCAGTACAACCGTAAAGTGAGGAATATTAATAAAAGAAAACATGAAAAACAAGTTGTAAAAGAAAAACCAAAATAATAATAAAAAGGAACAAAAACGCCAACGTCGGGGACGCGTCATCAGCAAGGGAAATCCCGAACGGGCGCAAGCAAAAAAATTCGGTGTTTTCTGAACACAAAACTCTAGCAATAATGCCAAAAAGAGTTTGTTTCCCCCGGAACACTGAATCAAAAACCAAAGTTTGAAAAAAAGCAAAAAACCCAAGTCCAAATTGGGAAAGAAATAAAAATATAATAAAAGCCCAAGTCCATTAGAAACCAAACATATTAAACCTAACCCCAAAATCAACAAAACAAAACAAAAACGAGAAAAAAAAGTGTCAACACTCACCCAAAAAGACGAAGAAAAGGTGTCATAACTCACCCAAAATCCACAATTGAAGAGACAATGCAGAATCACGCGGCACGAACTACCGTTTAAAAGTGCTGACGTGACCACGATTGAAGTGGTTAACAGTTAAATTTTAGCGTCACAGTTTTTGAAAATGTTTTACTAGGAGTGAGGATTGAAGAGTCTTAGAAACCTTTTTTTGCCAGTGAGGTCCTAGGAGCTTTTTTCCGAGTATCAGTAGATAAGTAGACAAAAGACAAATAAACCAAAATGAGACTAACTGTAAAATAGATCAGAGGCAAATAGAATAAAGGCAAAAATAGGAAGATGGTGTTTAATAAAATAAGTATAAATGGTGGTAAAAAATGGTGTTATGGTGTTTAAACTAATAAATATATATATATATATATATATATATATATATATATATATATTAAGATCTTTAAAAACACAATATTACACCAATTACTAAGGATTAAAAATATTTGTAACAATTCAGAATCAAAGAAAAA
>BGPR01002509.1:56543-84988 GCA_013235015.1 Araneus ventricosus | reverse complement strand
TCTGATCTGAAACGTTTTTAATTAAAATGAGAATATCAATTGAAAAAAAAACGATTTTTAAAAACAGCCGTTTTCTCCATAAATTATTATTTGCTATATGGGTACTTCAAATCTTGTTAAGAATTACTGAAGTAAAAGAAAGGGTTCAATGAATATTTTGAAACAATTAAATTAACGAGTTAATTATTCATTAATTTAAAGAATGAAAATCAATCAATCATTAGTTTTTCCTGATATAAATTGTTAATCGTCTACTTTTAAAATTTCCATTTAGCATTCGTCAAGAATTCTGTGAATGTATTCTGGCATTTATATATATTCGTATTATTCTTGTTCTTCAACAAGAAAGAATATTGTTACGAATTCTGTATAAAATTACTTTTGAAAAAATATTAAAATGAGAGAAACAAATTGTATGGAAATGAAATTTTCGTCACTGAAATGCTAATGTTTTGAAATTTAATAAGGTGTAAAAATAGTTTCGTGAGATAATGTTTTCCAAAGATATCGCGGAAAAACACCTTGCATAATTTTTAATTAACTGAAATTTTAAGTAACGCTTGGGCTTCGAAAAGTTGAAGATGAACTTTCTCTTGTCTCAAATAAAAAGTGTGCAAAGTCTAGTTGAAATCAGTCCACTGGTTTAGGACGCGATGGGAACATACATACATAGACACAATAACTTTTATTTAAATCAAGATAATTATTAGATAATAACAAGATTAAGATTGCTGGCATATACTATGAGCCATAAAAAAGGTTTTAGTGAAGATATAGTCACAATTAATTAAATATTTAATTTTATTTATGTAAATAGTTAATTTTAATTAATGAAACAGTTAATTTTGTTAATTTTAATATTTAATTTGATAATTAGTTAATTTGACAGATTACTTTAATTTGATAATTAACTAAACATGGCTGCACCAAGATTTTTTTAATAAATTTAATATAAAATAGCCAAAAAAGATATATAAGAGTTCTCTTTATCTTTTGTAAATAGAAAAACATCTCATTAACTTTAAAATTGTTTTGGGGTTTTCTGTCGGAGTATTTGCTTTTAACTGTCGATGAAGATTTAAATTTGCTATTCAAAATGGCTGCATTGATATCCTATGCTTTAAACACACGTATTAAATTTGCAACCCACAATGTTTAATAATTTTAATTCTGTTATGTGTTAAGAATTTAGTGACTATTATCTCTGTAACCAGGGGGTTCTCTAAATGAGCCCATTCTAGTAAAGTTTAAATATTTCATGTCATGTGATTTTTGCATATAACAAAGTAATGTTCGCACAATTATATGGTAACCTAGATTAAATAACTAATTTTTAAATCCATATTCTTTATTCATTCATGTTAGGTGTCAATTTTTTGTTACTGTTTCAGATCTGCTGTCTTAATGTTATCTAGAGAATATTTGCTCTGCTGGGATGTTTATTTCTTTATTATTCCTACCTGTTGAATGATTATGTGATGGGATATAAAAAGAATTGAATATACTGACCAATAAATATAGCATAACCTTTTGGATTGAAAAATGGTATGATAAACCCTTGATATAGTAAAAAAATTAAATGTCATGAAAACAGAATCATAGCGTAAATATTGCAATGTGTAGAAACAACAAAGTCATTGGCTATGTCTGTATTGATCAATATGTAATATTTCATTACTTTTGTAACATTAGTGTAAATGAATCTACCTTTGCCTTCAAGCTTGCCGAAAAGGGATTTTTTTATATATACCACAGTGAGGCACACATATTTTTTTACAGACTCGCAAAGAGTTTGATATTTTGGTATCGACCGTGTCCATTCTTCCCTCCACTCATATTTTTTTCCAATTTCGTCAGAGTTAAAAGAAATCATTGGGGGTACTTTAAATATTTTTGCCAGAAATCCGATATTTCGAAGGGGGCGTAATTCCTCACGAATGCAAAGACAGACGAGTGCCGTACACTGTACGCAAAATGCTGAGTCGATAGATAATAGAACCCATTCCCAGGCTCCCTTAGGAACAGAGATCCTGAGACCGAATCTCGACATTTTCAAGCAAGGTTCGTGCAGAAACCATTTGGTTGCATTATACGAAACCACCAACAGAGAGTCTTTTCGGACGACAGATTTCGAACGGTACCCGTCTCGCGCGGCCATCTCGACGGGAACTCTGGTTTCGAACCGTTGTCCGAAACTGAACATTTGGAAACGTACCGATTTCGGGTAACGGAATGGCACGAACGATCCGAAAGGGACGCGACCGACTCGGTTGGGGTCCCATACGAAATAAAACTTTGAAAAAGGGTCATGGCGAAAACGATTTGAACCGAGATCCGAGACGGAGTCTCGACATTTTAAACGAGGATCGTGCCCAAACCGTCGAGGTGCGGGATACCAAACCATCAACGGAGAGTCTTTTCGGACTAAGGTTTTGAAACTGTACCCGTCTCGAGTGGTTATCTCGAAGGGAAACTTTGTTTCGAAACGGGTTCCGAAACTGAACATTTGGAAACGTACCGACTCCCGCTCGGAATGACGGAAACGATCCGATAGTGACGCGACGGACTCGGTAGAGGGTCTGTCGTGAAATAAATCTTTGAAAAAGTTTTTAAATTTCTTTTGAAGGTAAGTAAATGGAAAATGAGAGTTCAGCCACATCGAGGGATTGAGGAGGTTCTTGAGTTTCTGAGGTCGCTCTGCCCTCCCTTTCCCCCTCCCTTCCCTATCACTTCTCAGATAAGGAATGTTCAAGATAACGATTCAAGATTAGGACTTGAAAAAAGGAATTAATTAATTTTTCGGACTTTGAAAATTTTTCGAGTGTTTTTAGGGACTTGGAGTTTTTAACAACTTTTTACTAATAATCTCTCTCTCTCGCAGATTTGCATCAATTATAACTTATTATTAATTAAAATAAAGTCATTAAAAATAAATAAACATAATATTTTGATACTTATAAATTAGATATAATATTTTTCACAAGATTAAGCCCAAGCCAACAACCACTTCTCGATAAGGAATTAATTATTTTTTCTATCTTTCTTTCGAACTTTGAAAAATTTTCGAAATGTTATTTTAGGGACTTAGAATTTTCAACATCCTTTTACTAATAATCTCTCTCATAGATTTGTGTCAATGATTACTTATCGTTAATTAAAATAGCGCAATTAAAACTTAAAAATTAAAATAAAGCATTTAAACATGAGAATTGAAAACTTTAAAATTAATTAACAGGATCAAGCCCAAACCACCCGATGCATCTCAAGGGCACATCGCATAAATATAGTTTTCTCATGCGATAATTAAACAATTTTCAATCATTACTTAACAATAATTAAAATAAAGCATTTAAACATATTTCTTTCGAACTTTGAAAGTGTTTTCGAATTTTGGAGTGTTTTTTTTATCTTGTCACATGTATTAGGATTTAAGGTTTCAAACACCATCTGTTGAGAAGATTTCTCACTTTGAATTTTCAAATTGAAAAAAAAAGTTTTTACATATGCTGCCATCTGGTGCTAATAATATTTATTAAATAATTATTTTAGACATTTATTTTATCTTTTTTAAGGGTGAGTGGATTTGAACTCGACAAAAGATAATCATGGTTGACAGATTTTCATGTTTCTTAACCATTCAACCATGACTACCTACATGAATGTGCTTCAGTTATGCTATAGATCTCTTTTAGAACTTAAGGTTTCAAATGCCATCTGTTGTGAAGATTTATAACTAAATTTTTTTAATTTTAAAAAGATTTCATTTCGCAGGGATTCGAACCCTTAGCTTAAATATTTCTTCTACTTAAGTTTGATTTTAGTGACTTTGATTTTTTCACAGCATCCTTTCTCACACAGATTTGCATCAATTCAATCATAACTTATCATGCGTGCATTAAAATAAAACATTTAAATATAAAATAAACATAATAATTTGTTACTTGCAATCTTAATTTCACTTTTCCCCCTTCTTTTGTTTTTAGAGACTTTGAATTTAATCGGCTTTTGAACAGAATTTCACCAATTAGAGTTAAACTTTCAATCTTCTTCTATTTTTCGGCATACTCAAGTTTCTTTTTTTTTCGTTATCGAATAAAGTTTGTCATTTGTTTTCAGGAAAATTTCAAAACTTATGCATTCTCTGTTCTTAAATAACAAAAAGTTTACTTAGGCACTAATTCGTGCAAAATTTTTTGAATTAAATCAATTTTATAAGAATAATTATTCGAATGAACCAGCTTCGATTTATTTTTCTTTCATAATTCAACTTCCTTCTTCGTTTCGGGCTTATTTTTTCCGCTAACAAACGCAATTTTAGAATATTCTAACAATAACATACAAGATCACTAAAAATCTCTTAGTTTGAATAAGTTAACTTAAAATTCAGTTTTTAATTGTTTCGAGAATAAAAAAACGTCAGACTCTTTTTAAGTTCCGTGGAAAGTTCGAATTATTTTCTTAAACTTGAAAGTGTTACATTATTCTCAAATCTCACGTTTTTTCACGTTTTAATTCCTTTAATATAGATCAAATAAATTTAGCTTCAATAACAGCAACCATTCAACTTCGTTCTTCGTTTTGAGCTTATCTTTCTATTAACAAACACGATTATAGAATATTCTACCAATAAAATACAAGAGCAATAAAAATATCTTCGGTTTGAATATGTTAGTGAAACTGACAATTCCGATTTGTGACTGTGTCGGGAATAACAAAAGGTCAAACTCTTTTAAAGATCCGTGGAAAGTTCGAATTATTTTCTTAAACTTGAAAGTGTTGGCATTATTCTTACAAACTCGTATTTTTCCACCTTTTAATTCCTTTAACATAGATTAATTTAATTTTGCTTCAACCATTCTAATTTAGCATCAACAGTTCAAGTTCACTTTTTCAGTATTTTAAGCTTATTTTTTTCATTAACAAACACGGTTATTGAATATTCTATCAATAGAATAAAAAAAGCACTAAAAATTTCTTAGATTTAAATAAGTTAACGAAATGAAACTCAGAAATCCGTTTTTAACTCTTTCGACAATAACAAAACGTCAAACTCTTTGAAAGTTAGGTGGAAATACGAATTATTTTCTCAAACTTAAAAGTGCTGGCATTATTCTTACAAACTTGTGTCTTTCCACGTTTTAATTCCTTTAACATTGATCAAATAAATTTAGCTTCAATATTATCTACCAGCAAAGAACGTTTAATTTCTATTTTATCTATAAAGACTTTGTGATTTCATTCGAATATCGATGAAAAAGATTTCATTATACCTCATGTCCCACTGATTATCTTATCTTATCTTGAAAGTTTAGAGAATATTCAGCATAGATAATTCTTATCACGCATTCTTTTCCATTAATCAAGCGATTGTCACAATTTCCTTATCTCACACTTAGAGTGGATCTTTTGAAAAACGTGTCTAATTAAGTTCTGTCTGATTAAACCTATCTTTCTTTCGATACATAAAAAAATCGAGTGATTTCTGCTTTTAAGAACTTAGATATATTCCGACTTTCTTTTTAATTTCTTATTTCTTTCAATCTTATTTTATTTTACACTTTTTTTCCTTCTAATTGGTTAGCTCTGACTAATTTTCCTTCCATGATTGAAATTCTCTTTGATTTTGGACACATTTCTTCCAATGACGGAAACAATTTTTTTCTCTTGCATAACGAAATTTATTGAACTTAAAATTTCGATTTTCTATCAGTTCCAAGAATAACAAAACGTGATATTATTTTAAAGTTGGTTGCCTTTGATTATAAAAAAAATTGCTTCAATTTAAAGGAATAGACTTCATTTTAACATTTCAGGGTTTAATAGTTTTCTCAAGCTTAAAAGTGTCGACTTTATTTTAACAAACGAATGTCTCAATTGAATCTTTTTCTCATCCATGCTTTAATTTCATTATCATGAAAATAGATTCTTTTGAATATAGCAATTTATTTTATTAATAACACTCATTAAGTTTATCTTACTTCAAGCTTTTACGGAAGATTATAGAAGAAAAAATTATTATGAATTTTCAAAGATAAAATTTATTCCAGAAAATTAATCGTTTCAATGTAAAATTAACCTTAGCAAATTCCCCTGAATATCTTCCCACACCTTCACGAAGCTTCAAATTTCGTTTTCCTAACAATTTCGAAAATATCAAAGATGAAACTATTTTAAAGTTGAGTGCTTTAGGTTAAAATTGTTGCAAGTTAGAGAAATAGTCTTTATTTCAGCGTTTCAAGATTTAATCATTTTCTTAAACTCAAAAATGTCAGAATTATTTGAACAAACGAATGCTTGAAAATTCACTGCCTCCTATCCATAATTTTAATTCCTTTACCATAGTTCGAGGTTCTATCAAATATATAATTTTCTTTCAATAATATTAACAACCAATGTACATTTTTTGCTAAATGTCTGTTCTATTCATAAAGAGTTACAAAGACTGTGTTTTGTTTCAAATATAAGATTATCGATAAAAGGATTGCCCATGATGATGCTTACTTGTTTTCACCTCTATATCACTGATTATTTTATGTCGAAAAAATTTAGATAATATTTGACTGCATATGGTGTTCAACATAGATAATTCTAATCACGGATTATTTTACATTTCTCCTGCTTATAATTTACTGTTGTCGTATATAAAATCATGAGTAACATTATTCATATCTATGAAGGTAATACGTCGATTCAAGTAGCTAAGTCGTGTTTCAAAACACGTATGTCACAACTGATTGTCTGGTAACTCATCACTCGAACAACCTTCGCGCATCTTATAAAGTAATTGTATAAAAGTTTTGTTATAACCATTAAAATCTGCTAAAAGAATTTCAATATATGATTTGAAGAGAAGTCTGATCTTAACACATTGCTTTTCTTAAACTATTAAAAATTTATTTCTTTTTACTACAACTTGTCATAGAAATAACTAAAACTTTTTAATCATTCTTATACTACTACTAATAATAACATAAAAATAATAATAACAACATTGTATCATGAACAAATATCTATCTATATTTATTTTTTTACACTGATGATAATAATAAGAAATAATTACTCACGACGAAAACGTTTACATGGTTGAATCGAATATTCACGTTCCATCTCATCCAAACTTTGCTGCAAAGAAGACCAAACTCGGCGAAAGGTAAGACTTATGCGAGGTTCTTTCACACAAGGTTGAGGGGGGATAGCATGAGTCCATTGTTTTTGAACGTGCATTAGCAAGAGGGATCCTGCTTCCAACGCTTGTCGCACTGATTTACATCCCTTTTTGGAGAAGATCATGTCACGGCAGACTCCAAAGCTGAGTCTTGCGATGCCCACAGACTGGTCTAGGGAAGGGTTCATCGTCTTTATGTGCACCGATCTTTGCATGACCACTTTCGTAGAAATTAAGTAGTACAAAATTATACTCAAATCCAGTTTTCTTCTCCATGTCAGATTTTATTTTCAACATAGTCCGGTTCCAGGGCAGTGGTAGTTCACAGTGATTCATACTCAAGGTCCATGTCGCTGTAACTGCAGGATTTCCTTAAGGGTCGATAGGATTTACCCCAGACTTTGATGATTGGTTGTTTGAAGGGACAGTTTGAAAGTTTTGTGAACATTTCATTACTTTCCTCTTGCGAGTAAAAATTAGGTATATAATTTATATTGGGTGAAGACATTGCAAACAACCTGTCGACTTGAGCGATCGATTTATAATCAAACATCGCTTTCACAAACACTCGCATGGTGTTGCTATCTTTGAATTACGATGCGTTATCTGTTTAATTGAAAGATAACCACTTTTGACGACATTTCACATTCCGAAACATCGATTACATTCTGAAACACTCATTAATGTCACTAACGTCGAATGTCTTGCTGATTAAATTCTTAAACAGCCTCAAAGGCAAAATGTAGTACAATTATGTTTTCCTTTTTTTTTGAGTGTGTTCAAGGGAAATCCACTCTTTTAGTTTTTACAATGTCGGGTTTTCTTTTCTTCGGAGGGGCTTCTTTTTTTGTATTATTCCAGATTCAAATTTAAGAGAGGAATTCTTTATAAAACTTGTTGGAAAATTCATTTCTGATAATCCTTGAAGAATCATGTCAAAACCCTGTGAATGAGGTTTGTTGGAAGCTGTTTGCAAAGTTTTCATCAAGTCCAGAACGTTTGAGTTCTTTACGTTGTGTCCCTTGAATATCAATTTTCCGTTAGAAGTCCAATGCATCATCTCTTGAGAATTTTTTAGATAATTCAATATATTTCGAGTGTTGAATCTCAAGTTTTAGGGGTTGATTCTAAAATCAGATTTTCAATTAAATCTTTCTTTTCAACTAAATCATGCTTTCCAACTAAATTTTACTGTTCTTCTTCCGTATGTTGAGCTGATACAGGTTCGGGTATAGTTTCTTGAACTCCATTATTATGATCTTGAATGTTTAATCTCTTCTGTAGAACTTGCATATATAATTTGACTTTTTCGTTATCTAGTACCCTCCTATTCTTTAAAATGGCACTCATTTCTCGATCGAGTTCAGAGAGAGTGTCTTCGGTTTGTACATGTTTAGAGATTTGATCATTAGGAACCAAAATGTATTTTTTCGTAATATATTTTATTATTTTATTTTCTAATGAGTGAGAGATGTTAATACACTTATTGCTGCAGGTAATAAAATGTTCTGAAAACCATCTTTTTGTACCAACAAGTTGCGATTATTTTTAATTGAAATATTTAAGGATTCGCGGATAACCTAAATCTGTTTTTTTAATTCAAAAAATTTTGCACGAATTAGTGCCTAAGTAAACGTTTTGTTATTTAAGAACAGAGAATGCATAAGTTTCGAAATTTTCCTGAAAACAAATGACAAACTTTATTCGATAACGAAAAAAAATTGAGTATGCCAAAAAATAGTAGGAGATTGAAAGTTTAACTGTAATTGGTGAAACTCTGTTCAAAAGCCGAGAAAATTCAAAGTCTCTGGAAAACAGAAGAAGGAAAAAAAATGAAATTAGGATTGTAAGCAACAAATTATTATGTTTATTTTATATTTAAATGTTTTATTTTAATGCACGCATGATAAGTTATGATTGAATTGATGCAAATCTGTGTGAGAAAGGGTGCTGTGAAAAAAAAATCAAAGTCACTAAAATCAAACTTAAGTAGAAGAAATATTTATGCTACGGGTTCGAATCCCTGCGAAAACCTTTTTTAAAATTTAAAAAAACTTTAGTTATAAATCTTCACAACAGATGGCGTTTGAAACCTTAAGTTCTAAAATAGATCTATAGCATAACTGAAGCACATTCATGTAGGTAGTCATGGTTGAATGGTTAAGGAACATGAAAATCGGTCAATCATGATTATTTTTTGTCGAGTTCAAATCCACCCACCCTTAAACAAGATAAAATAAATGTCTAAAATAATTATTTAAAAAAATATTATTAGCACTAGATGGCAGCATATGTAAAAACATTTTTTTTCAATTTGAAAATTCAAAGTTAGAAATCTTCTCAACAGATGGTGTTTGAAATCTTAAATCCTAATACATTTGACGAGAAAAAAAACACTCCAAAAGTCGAAAACACTTTCAAAGTTCGAAAGAAATATGTTTAAATGCTTTATTTTAATTAATGTTAAGTAATGATTAAAAATTGTTTAATTATCGCATGAGAAAACTAAATTGAGGCGATGTGCCCTTGAGATGCATCGGGTGGTTTGGGCTTGATCCTGTTAATTAATTTTAAAGTTTTAAATTCTCATGTTTAAATAATTTATTTTAATTTTTAAGTTTTAATTGCGTTATTTTAATTAATGATAAGTAATGATCGACACAAATCTATGAGAGAGATTATTAGTAAAAGGATGTTGAAAATTCTAAGTCCCTAAAATAACATTTCGAAAATTTTTCAAAGTTCGAAAGAAAGATAGAAAAAATAATTAATTCCTTATCGAGAAGTGGTTGGTGGCTTGGGCTTAATCTTCTGGAAAATATTATATCTAATTTATAAGTATCAAATTATTATGTTTATTTTATTCTTAATGACTTTATTTTAATTAATGATAAGTTATAATTCATGGAAATCTGCTAGAGAGAGAGATTATTAGTAAAAGGATGTTAAAAACTCCAAGTCATTAAAAACACTCGAAAAATTTTCTAAGTATGAAAAAATAATTAATTCCTTATCTCAAGTTCTAATCTTGAATCGTTATCTTGAAAATTCCTTATCTGAGAAGTGATAGGGAAGGGAAGGGAAGGGGAGGGGAAAGCGACCGCAGAACCTCAAGAACCTCCTCAATCTCTCGATGTGGCTGAACTCTCATTTTCCATCTACTAAGGTATTTGCTGTCAATCTTTTTTCTTACAGTTGACGGATTGACTCATGATTATCAACAACAGTGCCAAACTCTGTATATGAGTATTTGGAATGTACTAAAACAAATGTTTTTGCTTTTTTTTACCGTTTTGTTAAAAAATTGAATTTTAAATTCAAATATTTTTTAACGCAAGATTATGAACCTAACTTTCTTGAAACTGACCAGCAATTAAATGTCATATAAAAGTTTCAAAAATATATTTATATAAAAACTGCTTATAAAGATATTAAATTAAAAACAATAAAAATAGCTGACTTCGGTAGTTATGGCAGGGGCAGGGCCCGTAAATTGATTTGCCCAAGGGCTAATACAGGACTTAATCTGGCAATGTTTTGTTCTGTTCCACATTTTTTGATATTTAAAATAAATATATCAAGGAATACTACTTGAATAGTGAGCTTATAATTCTTGATCTTCCATAGTTCTTTTTCCAGTTTTATATCACAGATGTGAATAGATCAGTGGAGATATTTACAATTTCATTATTTTACTTTCACATCATTCAGCTCAAACGTTTGTCCTTTTATATTGCTGTTTTGTTAAATATTTATATTTTTCTGTTTCTTTTTAAGTAAAATTGTTTAAAATAATTTTACTTATTACCTTTTCCCAATTACAACCTAATTTTAATAATTACTCTCATAAATAGATCGCTTTGTCCTTTTTATCTGATCGCCGTTCAAAATTACGAATTACGCCCCTAAATAGAACTCGTGATGCGTTAAAACTCGACGTTAGAATAACTAAAATAAACTATTTATGTCGTGTAGCTGTAAAAGTAAAAATCTCCACTTTTCAAAAATACGTTTTTTCAAAGATTATATGTCCATTTGACCCTCTTAATATCTCAACATCATGAATTGGTAATTAGAATGCATTGCGGAAAAGCTTCGTATGCTATGCAGTTCATTTTTCAAATCTCATTTTGACTAGGATGGGACAGAAAATCCACTTTTCTCAAACCTTTTCTTATTTTTAGATGATCACTTTGCAACTACGCGGCACATTTATTGCTCTGTATTTTAATTCGAAAAAATATGCGTTGGTGGTAAAAGGAATGATATGGTTCAATTTTAAAAATGTATTCTTTCGATTACCTTCTTACTTTAAAGACATATTTAAGAATCTATAATTTATCTTTAATTTTTTTCAGTTGAAGGGGAAAAACAACCAAAACTCTCATGAAATTATAAACACTTTTGCTTCGTTCTCAAGTACGAAGTACGAGATAAATGGAATGAATCTTTTATTTATACATTTCTAATGAGTCAAAAGTTACACGCAAACAACTGTTTAAATTAGCGCCTATGTTGCGTTAGAAAGCAGAAAGAAATGATTGAGCTCTCTTCAGAAGAACCTTTCGAGTGGCCGACTGTGGTTAAGATACGGTCGCCGAGGGAAATGGCTGTCGCGAGGAAACGGCGAAGAACCGCTCGTGTGGCCGTAGACTTATATAGTCGATCCGGCACCAATACGATGTTTTGGAAGTTGGTTTGGACAGGAAACGTACTGCGCATGCGCAAACGTGGTCGGCGCATCGGGGTACCCAACATCCCATATACCCAAAACAAAGTCCGTAGCATCAATAGTTGTCGAGGTATAACATAAAACGTACTGCTCATGCGCAACCTTGTAACCACTGCAGGATGCTTTAAAATACTATGAACCATCCATCTGTCCAAGAACCAAGTCTCTACCCCTATACTTTTCGGGATATGACGAAAAACGTACTGCGCATGCGCAAACATATGGCTAAATTATGGGGGGGGGGCTGCGATGATCCCATGGGCCATCTATGTGTCCAAGAACCAAGTCTCTATCGATAATACGTTTTGAGATATAAGGAAAAATGTACTGCGCAAACATGGCTAAAATATAGAGGTGCTTCAATTATCCCATCCATTTTAAAAAGAATCATGATCTAAACTTGTACGATGGTAGCGTCAGTCGATATGTGATGCAATCGTAAGCTATTATTGCAATTATAACCTTGAAACTTCAATATCATGAGATTATTGAATGGATTGATTTTTTTAAAGTACTTTGGTGTCGTGCCGCCTCGTGCATCGAGAATCTAGGGGGGGGGGCTCAAAATCTATGCAACATACATCGCAGTGCTAAGCCGGTGTCGAATTTACGATATTGAAGCCTTAATTCAATTCTCAGAAAAGATTCTCCCTCTTCTCTTTAAAAACATAAAGGAGTGAAAACAGTGGAACGAAGCCAGGGCCAAAGAAACCTGGCCCTGGAACGAAGCATTGGGAAGAAATAAGCCTTGGGGATTTATTGCCG
The DNA here is from genome assembly GCA_013235015.1 of Araneus ventricosus. Lineage (NCBI taxonomy): Eukaryota > Metazoa > Arthropoda > Arachnida > Araneae > Araneidae > Araneus > Araneus ventricosus. The sequence goes on along the minus strand of BGPR01002509.1, from coordinate 72,326 downwards.
TCGAAATTCGACCACCCGCATTTACCGATATTTCTCCAAAACATTGAAACCGATCTAGAAACCCTCGAGCAACCCTTCGACTATTGGAATTGGACACCTCTGCTGTGCAAAGTCCAGCCGCAAGGACTCGTTTAGATTTTTTATTGGTATCGGAAGTGACCGGAAAGACTGAAGGATTGCATCCCTTTGTGTGAAAAGGGTGCAGTTCTTTTGAGAGATGGCTATAAGGCATGCTTTTTTGGAATTTCATTTTACTGTCATAAAGCTGACAAACAAGGGAATTCGCCTATCTTTAAAAGAAACGGTTTTCTTGTCAGGAACTGTTACTAGAGAGGAAAGGGGAAAGAAATTTTGCCCCTTGAAGAAACCAATTGGCATCATTGAAAAGGCGACACTCACGCTTTTCTTTAAGCGGTTTGGAGGGCTTTTATATATTCATGTTTACAACGTTTTAGTTTAGGGGCCTCAGTCTTATTATTCTTTCTTTCGTGGAAAATAATTGGAAAGAAAAGTTGTGCTTCTCTGTGTTAAGTTAGAAGAAAGTAGGACGTGCGTAACGCATCTTGTGAAAAAAAGGAAAAATTCTACCTCATCTTTCTTGAGATGGAAGTGATCAAAAGATCCATGTTCGACTACCAAATATGAAAGCAATATCAACACAAAAGCAGGCGAGTACCTACATTTCTATTTATAACTTAAAAATTGAAAGAATAAAAATATAATTTGTATGTAATTCCAGATACTTTTGTAGATGTTAACCACTCGTATGCCGCGTTGGTTGAAAAGTTACTACAGTAAGGAGAATAGTAAAATAATTCTGTCATAAAACATTAAAATATTTATCTTATTCGTAGAGATCAAAATGCAAAAATGTATTAAATTTCAATGTGAATGATGCCATTTACTTAAACATTAAATAATTTTTATTCAGTGTATGTTTATTATAACTAAAACTCATTTCGGGATTGCCACGATATGTCATCAGCATTACACGACGTTGCAATTATAAAGTGATGATTTTAATTCATAATTAGGGAAAATAGCCTTTTTTTATAGTTCTTAATTCTTTTTCTTACCAAAGGTAAAAATGAATACTGTAACCTAAAAGCCCTTTTCAGCGCATTTCGTAATTCGCTAAGAAATTTTAATTCGGACGTTCAAGTCAAAAGATTGATTATATGTATATATATTTAAAGATAAAAGATTTTTGAAGAGAAAAGTAAGAATTTTCAAATTTTTTTTAGTAAGAAAGAAATTCTAAGAAATTAAATATTTTATAATCCATTGCATCTCGAATCTTCTGTACTGCTTATGTCAATTCGAATCTCTTTAACATAAAATTATTGAAATTGATTTAATTACCGAACTCCTACACAAGATTTGCATGCCTTTGTTTGTATTCTATGGTTATTGATTCAGAATATGTTTTACTGCATTTCATTGGGTATTTCTTTAATTTATTTCAAATCATTTCATACATAGTTTTATTCCTAAATGCATTTAAATCTTGAGGAAGTAAATGATTTCGTAAATTATGTTTTTAAATAAAGTTGATTTTTCAATTATAAAAAAGTTAAAGCACTTATATACACATTTATAAAATTTGTCTTTATCTAAGTTATATTTTCTCGCTATTATAACTTGTATTTTATGATTCATTATTATAATAAATACGATAATTTATATTATATTAATTTTTATTATAAATATAATAAATCATCAAGAAACAAAATAAAAATTATTAAAAAAATAAAGATTGAACAAAGAGACGGATTAAAGATTTCTCAAGGCGTCACTCAACCTGAGTGGATTCAAAATAAAAGACAACAGGAGGAATGCTTTTCTGCTTTACGCAAAGCAGCAATATTCTAAATGGCTTTCAATTTTTTTGACGGTAAATTAGAAGAAAAGGCATTTGAAACTTGCGTAACAAACTTAAACACAAAATATGCTGATAATATCGAAGCACATTATTTCAAGGACGTAGTGAAATACTTTATTAAATACACAAAAAATGAAAAAGTAACAAATCCATTGGATATCTACAAATTGATTAAAGATGGTGTACAATCAACATTTCCGAACGAGGAAGCATTTTTTAAATTTTTTCTCACTCTACCAATTTGTAATGCAAGCGGAGAGAGATCGTTTTCAGTTATGAAACGCGTCAAGAACTATTTGCAGAATAGTATGAGCCAACCGCATTTAAATGAACTGTCGCTTTTATTTATTGAAAATGATGTAGTACAGGAATTCGATTGTGAAAAAATTATAGACAAATTGTCAAAATTAAAAGCAAAAAAAGTGACTTTTTAGTAATTTTATGTCTTTCCACACCTGTTTCTATGTTCATAAAATTTTACTCCGAATTTCAAAAGTAGCATTTCATTGCTGCTACTAATATATCTGATATAATATTTATTTTTGTATCTTCTTCTAAAGTTCAATTTCATTTTTTGTTACAATATAGCACTGTAATTTGTTTCATTACAATTGAAGAATGTTTATTTAATTATATTTTTATATCAGAAAACGTGTGAATAAACTGAATTAGTAAACAAATTTTTCATGGTACACATTTGATTTGTCATATTATATATAAAACATATTGCTTTGCTTTCCCATTCTCATTTTTTTTAAAGAACAGAACAGTTTAAAAGAAAGGAACTGTAAAAAAATAAATAATGATTTACTTTGTAGAGCTTAAAAAACTATATAATATTTTTTTTTGAATAATTATCTTAATTTACCTTAAAATACTGTTTTTAAAATTTTTCGGGAGAGTAATTCTATAGTTTCCCTTTTTTGCCTGTATTGTTATTAGAATACACCATTATATCCTCTGGGACTAAAGAGTAGACACTGCTTATTCCAGCTCCAAACTTAAATGGCTATAAAATGGTTCTCAGTTTATGGTAAAATTCATTATATTTCATGAAGATAAATTGATGATTTATGAGATCATTTACCATTGTATAAATGAATAAGTTAAGTGAATTTAAATTTAAGTGAAAAAAAATTATATTTATTAAAAACATTTTTGAAACTTGGTTCCTATTAAATATAAAATTTGAATACTTGGATACTGCGATGTCTTACTCACTAGATAGAATCAAAGACCTAAAGATCTCACTCTCACTTTATTATCTTAAATTTCAAACCAAAAAATCTCTGTTTTGAATAAAAGAATTTCTTTATCCATTTAAAATCATATATATATATATATACAAAAGAAGCAAAAAAAATATAGGAAAATATTATATAAATTATTAAAAATATTAAATTATATATATATATATATATATATATATATATATATATATAATTCAAATTGGATAACGAAGACCAAAAATTAAAAGCATAAATAAGTTATTTTACATTAGATTTTTATCATCAATAAAGTTTTCTTGGGAGGGGGCCTCAAAATAATTTTGTGCCTGGGGACTCATATCGTCAAAATCCTTCAATGCGCGTCTGGGGTACTTTCACATATACCATGTTTGGGGTACTTTAAGACATCTCGTGTTTGGGGGTACTTTAAGAAATATCTTGTCTGGGACTACTTAAATATTATTCCTTATTTTGTCAAGACATACAGATGTGTTTTTTCACATATACCACAGTGAGGCACAACATATATTTTTACAGACCCACAAAAAGTTTCATCTTTTGGTATCGACCGTGTCCACTCTTCCCTCCATCCATATTTTTTCCCATCTCGTCCGAGTTAAAAGAAATATTTGGGGGTACTTTAAATATTTTTGTCAGAAATCCGATATTTCGATGGGAGCGTAAATTCTCTCGATCGAAACGAACGCAAAGACCCGCGAGTGCCGTACACTGTAGGCACAATTCTGAGTAGATAGATACTGAACCCATTTTGAACCCATTCCCAAGATCAATTAGGAACCGAGATCCTGAGACCGAGTCTCGCCATTTTCAAACGAGGACCGTGCGTATACCATCTCGGCGAACGATACGAGACCACCACTGGATAGGCTTTTCGGACGAAGGCTTTCGAACGTTCCCGTCTCGCGCGGCTATCTCAATGGGAAATGTGGTTTCGAATCGGTTTCCGAAACCACACATTTGGAAACGACCCGACTCCGGCTCGGCATGATGGAAACGATCCGAAATGGACGCGACGGACTCTGTCGAGGGTCTCTTACGAAATAAATGTTTGAAAAAGTAGTGGCTAGAACGGTTTGAACAGAGATTCGAGACCGAGTCTCGATGTTTTCAAACTAGGATAGTGCCCAAACCATCAGAGTGAGCGATACGATAAAAACAACGGAGAGTTCGTCCCGACAAGGATTTTTCAACGGCACCCGTCTCGCGTCCCTATCTCAATGGGAACTCTGGTTTGGAACCGAGTTTTAAGAAACAATGGAAAATTTGAACACTTCAGGGCTGAAGGAAAAGTGAATTAAGTCGGAGAGACTTCCTCCCAAGAATTGCTCGCGTTCGTCAATCCTCGGGTGGTTGATTCTTTCGCTTTTTTCGTCTGCTTATATTGAGGCTCATAATAAATACTTACATTAGGGCTGTGATAAAATTTAAAACAGAAAAAACACTTAAATTCAATTTTTATAAGTGATTTCCTGTATTTAAAATAAATTCACGTATTCCAATATCTTCCACGCGAAGTACCATTAGCATAATATTTTACACGATAAATAATTTTAAATGGACAAACATAAGCATTCACCGAGTTTTATGCAAATAGGAACGGTCTGTAAAATATTGAGTCATTGTTCGTACATATCTACTCGGTACACGAAAGTCTTTATTACCGGTTATGCCCATAAAAAAATCATGCATTTTTTCGATTTTTTTTACCAGCACTATCCAAAACAGTTATAGCATCCAAATAAGTTCGGACCCGCTTTAGCTTCGGGCGCTTGGCTGATGTCGACAGATTTTAATTTCGTGCGCATGTGGTCAAAGAATTTTTCTTAAGACGGCGAAGAAGAATTTTTCTTAACAAAGACTGCGTTATGTTTCTTGGAAATCCAATGCCATATCGCTGGGAATTACAGAGGAAAAATTATTTCAAGACTCGTCCGACGAACGACATTAAAACAACTTCAATAGAGTTGATTACAAAAGAATTTATTCTTTCATCATTGTAGAGTATGACCGAGGGATAATTTTTCTTAACAAATGCTAAATCATATGCAGTGGCCAAACTTCATCAGGTTGGTGGGGGTGCAAGAAGTTTGAAGAGGGTGTGTGTGTGCCTACCAATAGGATCTTCGCACTCATTTTTTTACAACAACCATACAGGGTCGCGGAGGCCTAGTAGGAAAGGTTTCGGAGGGTTCCAGGTTCGAATCCCGATGCCACTGAAGATCCGCCCTGCATGGGGGCTATTGCATGCTAAATCATACGCAGGGTAGGGTGCAGGAAGTTTGGAGATGGTGTGTTAGCTCAGGTGTCGTCCTCATCTTAACATTATTGTGGCGCAAACATATTGAAAGAGGCATATGCTACGAAATAAAAGCTAAATAAAAATTATGCGTTTCTGTTAACATTCAAAGAAAGCAATATTTTTAAAATGACTTTCACAATGGCAAAAATACCGGAATGAAGGATTTGATAATACGATCGATGGTTTAAATTTAATTATAACAACACAAAGCATTGTTACAAATTGTGTATGAAAAAAATTTGAAATGTTCATCAAATTAAGGAAACGAGAGAATTACATTCAATTTGAAATCATTGAAAAGATGATTTTTTGCTCTTTAAGATGGTATGTAAATAATCTACGTTCAATATATTTTTCAGAAATTATTGGCGAAAACTGAGATAAAACGCCGAAAATTGGCTTCATTTTCGTTATTTAATTAAATAGATTAGGTTTTAATTTCGTTTGAATAAAAATAGATAATCTAAAAACGGACCCCAGAATGGCATGTGCAAATTTCATGTCAAGACTCTTAAACGTTTAGGAGGAGATCTAGCGACATATAGATCGTTGGGACATCTTATCCCCCTCCCTTTTTCCTCTTCCTACGATAGGAACCGGACTAAGTAACCTTCAAGGCTTAGCACACATTGTTGTCTAATAAATATGTCAGAAGTTGTTAGCAAAATTCCTCGAAGCATTAGGCTTAAAAAGCAGCTAATTTTTGTTATTTAAGTAAAAGCATTAAAAACTAATTAGCTCTGAAAGTTGAAAATAACACCGTTTACCTAGAAATATGCTGTAGATATTCGTGTGTAAATTTCATGTCTCTACCGTTCACCGTTTAGGAGGCGTTCTTCTGACTGACAGACAGACAGATGCATGTATTTTTTGCTTTATATTATAAATATTTATAAAAATAAGCACAATTTTCAGAAATAAAGGTAAATTAGTTCAAAGTCTAACTGTTTCCTAGCAACGGAGTAGCTATAAATTTGAGTTATTTCAAAATCGTCTGCACGTAATTAAAAATTATTAAATTTAAAAAAATAATAAAAATTGAAGGAAAACTGTTACAGAAATAAAATTGGAGTCATTGCAAAGGTAAACTTTAGAACTTTAAGATTGTATACAAATATTTTTTATCGGACAATTTGCCTTGAAGTTACGGCGGAAAAACGGTTTCGGTTTATTTCTAATTAACTGCCTGTATAATTAACTTTTGGATTCTGAAAAGTTCATAATTGTCTTCTCCTGGTCTTATATAATAAGTGCATAAAATGTGGTTGAAAATTGTCCATTGGCTTAGCAGGAGATGTGAAATATACCCACATATCCACATACCTACTTTGAATTTTATACATATTAAGATGGACAAGTCGTACGCATATTTCTAATAGTCTTTTCATATTTTGTTTAATTACTTTTAATTTACTAATCCCTAAAACGTCAGGTAAATAACCACACAAGGGTGCAAAATAATCAAATATTTCACGAGACTCACAAACTTGTACAAAAATAATCAATTAATCGCGATTCACGAGGAAACTCCAAACCAGTAAAAAAAATTACATTTTAAACAATAAATGGCGTTCAGTAGGAACGCAAACATGCAAAGGGAAAGATGGAAGAACGTAAAAAATACCGTAAAAAAGAGCTCGTTGAGGAAAAGACATTGTCCTCGTCTTCTGACCAAGGTTTGAAAATGGATGGAGCTTGGAGCTTAGCTGAAAATAATATTGAGAACATCGGGGTTCTTATATAGGGAGCAAAGAAGTTAAAAAAAATTATTGAGAGTCAAAATGGATAGTTTGGAGCTGAGCTGAAAATATTAAGGACAACCTCGGAGGTAATCTGTCTTATATAGGCAGCAGAACAACCCACCCATCAAATTTTTTTTTCGAAACTTCAAAGTCATGATATAATGAATGGATTGATTTTTTTTTTAACTAATTTGGTGTTGGAAACACATACAAGTTATTATTAACTTGCCCTCTTAGCATTGATTTTTTTAATGGAGGAAAGTTCCTGGTGTGTTTCGGGTATTAAAGATAATTCCTTGTTTTGTCATGGCATACAGATCTGATTTTTTGCATGAACCACAGTGAGGCACGCATATTTATTATCTAATTAGTTCAAATAAAAGGATTTGAAAATATTTGGTGTTGAAACACATACGAGTTATTCGTGTCTATCGTTACTTATTACCTTGGCCTCTGAAATTTTTTTTAGTGGAGGAAAGTTCTTGTCGTACGTAGCATCTGGGGTACTTTCAAACATGTCGTGTCTGTGGGTACTTTAAGATATGTCGACTGTAAGACATGTCGTGTCTCAGGGTACTTAAAGATTATTCCTTATTTTGTCAAGACATACAGATGTGTTTTTTTATATATACCACAGTGAGGCACACATATTTTTTTACAGACTCGCAAAGAGTTTGATATTTTGGTATCGACCGTGTCCATTCTTCCCTCCACTCATATTTTTTTCCAATCTCGTCCGAGTTAAAAGAAACTTTTGGGGGTACTTTAAATATTTTTATCAGAAATCCGATATTTCGAAGAGGGCGTAAATCCTAACCAATGCAAAGACTGGCGAGTGCCGTACACTGTACGCACAATGCTGAGTCGATAGATAATAGAACCCATTCCCAGGCTCCCTTAGGAACAGAGATCCTGAGACCGAATCTCGACGTTTTCAAGCAAGGTTCGTGCATAAACCATTTGGTTGCATTATACGAAATCATCAACAGAGAGTCTTTTCGGACGACAGGTTTCGAACGGTACCCGTCTCGCGCGGCCATCTCGACGGGAACTCTGGTTTCGAACCGTGTTCCGAAACTGAACATTTGGAAAAGTACCGATTTCGGCTAACGGAATGACGCGAACGATCCGAAAGGGACGCGACCGACTCGGTCGGGGTCCCTTACGAAATAAAACTTTGAAAAAGGGTCGTGGCGAAAACGATTTGAACCGAGATCCGAGATGGAGTCTCGGCATTTTAAACGAGGATCGTGCCCAAACCGTCGAGGTGCGGGATACCAAACCATCAACGGAGAGTCCTTTTCTGACTAAGGCTTTCAAACTGCACCCGTCTCGAGTGGTTATCTCGATGGGAAACGTTGTTTCGAACCGGGTTCCGAAACTGAACATTTGGAAACGTACCGACTCCCGCTCGGAATGACGGAAACGATCCGAAAGTGACGCGTCGGACTCGGTAGAACTCATGAAATAAATCTTTGAAAATGTTTTTAAATTTCTTTCGCAGGTATTTGCGGTCAATCTTTTTCTTACAGTTGACGGATTGACTCATGATTATCAACAACAGCGTCAAACTTTGTATATGAGTATTTGGAATGTAATAAAAAAAATTTTGTTGCTTTTTTTACCGCTTTGTTAAAAAATTGAATTTTAAATTCAAATATTTTTAAACGCAAGATTATGAAACTACCTTTCTTGAAGCTGACCAACAATTAAATGTCATATAAAAGTTTCAAAACTATATTTATATAAAAACTGCTTATATAGATATTAAATTAAAATCAATAAAAATAGCTGACTTTGGTAGTTATGGAAAGGGGAGGGCCCGTAAATTGATTTGCCCAAGGGCTAATATAGGACTTAATCTGGCAATGTTGTGTTCTGTTCCACATTTTTGAATACTGAGCTCATGATTCTTGATCTTCCATAGTTCTTTTTCCAGTTTTATATCACAGATGTGAATATATCAGTTGAGATATTTACAATTTCATTATTGTCTTTCACATAATTCAGCTCAAACGTTTGTCCTTTTATATTGCTGTTTTGTTAAATATTTATATTTTTCTGTTTCTTTTTAAGTAAAATTGTTTAAAATAATTGTACTTATTACCTTTTCCCAATTACAGCCTAATTTTAATAATTAATCTCATAAATATATCGTTTTGCCCTTTTCATCTGATCGCCGTTCAAAATTACGAAATACACCCCTAAATAGAACTCGTGATGCGTTAAAACTAGACGTTATAGTAACTACAATAAGCTATTTATGTCGTGTAGCTGTAAAAGTAAAAATCAACACTTTTCAAAAATACGTTTTTTCAAAGATTATATGTCCATTTGACCCTCTTAATATCTCAATATCATGAATTGGTAATTAGAATGCATTGCGGAAACGCTTCGAATGCTATGCAGTTTATTTTTCAAATCTCATTTTGACAAGGAAGGGAGAGAAAATTCACTTTCTCAAACCTTTTCTTTTTTGGAGATGATCACTTCGCAACTACATTGCACATTTATTACTCTGTATCTTAATTCGAAAAAATTTGCGTTGGTGGAAAAGGGAATTAATGTGGTTCAATTTAAAGCATGTATTCTTTTGATTACCTTCTTACTTTCAAGAAATATTTAAGAATCTATAATTTATCTTCAATTTTTTTTAGATGAAGGGGGCAAAAACAACAAAAACTCTAATGAAATTATAAACACTTTTGTTTCGTTTTCCAGTACGAAGTACGAGATAAATGGAATGAATCTTTATTTATACATTTCTAATGAGTCAAAAGTTACACTCAAACAACTGTTTAAATTCGCGCCTATGTTGCGTTAGAAAGCAGAAAGAAATGATTGAGCTCTCGTCAGAAAAACCGTACGAGTGGCCGACTGTGGTTAAGATACGGTCGCCGAGGGAAATAGCTGCCGAGAGGAAACGGCGAAGAACCGCTCGTGTGGCCGTAGACTTATAGAGTCGATCCGGCACCAATACGATGTTTTGGAAGTTGGTTTGGACAGGAAACCTACTGCGCATGCGCAAACGTGGTCAGCGCATCGGGGTACGCAACATCCCATATACCCAAAACAAAGTCCGTAGCATCAATAGTTGTCGAGGTATAACATAAAACGTACTGCTCATGCGCAACCATGTAACCACTGCAGGATGCTTTAAAATACTATGAACCATCCATCTGTCCAAGAACCAAGTCTCTACCCCAATACTTTTCGGGATATGACGAAAAACGTACTGCGCATGCGCAAACATATGGCTAAATTATGGGGGGGGCTGCGATGATCCCATGGGCCATCTATGTGTCCAAGAACCAAGTCTCTATCGATAATACGTTTTGAGATATAAGGAAAAATGTACTGCGCAAACATATGGCTAAAATATAGAGGTGCTTCAATTATACCATCCATTTTAAAAAGAATCATGATCTAAACTTGTACGATGGTAGCGTCAGTCAATATGTGATGCAACCTTAAGCTATTATTGCAATTATAACCTTGAAACTTCAATATAATGAGATTATTGAATGGATTCATTATTTTGAACTAGTTTGGTGTTAGAAACACATACAAGTTGTTAGTAACTTGCCCTCTGAGCTTTGATTTTTTTATGGAGGAATGTTTCTGATCTTGTCTGGGGTACTTAAAGATAATTCTTACTTTTGTCAAGACATACAGATGTGATTTTTTACATAAACCACAGTGAGGTACGCATATTTATTACCTGAATATATTGAAATAAAAGGATTTGAACAAAAATGCATAAAATAGTTCAAATAAAAGGATTTGAAAATATTTGGAGTTGAAACACATACGATTCATCACCGAGGTTGGATTCAACCTCAACTACAAAACTTTGTATGTTTTTCTCTATTAATGACATTTTTCCAGCTTTCGCAGCCCATATCTCGAGAACCAGTTGTGTTATCGATACGAAATTTTGACTAGCAGAGGCTGCCGAAGACTGTCGAACGATACCACTCGTTTGCCATTTCCAGCATTTTGAAGTTTTCGAGATCGGGTCTCGAAATTTTCCATCTCGGCTCCTAATAGTGACATCCACTCGAATAAGGTATCGTTCGATGATGTAGAACGTCAAATACTATTCACCCAATACAAAATCGAAGTCCTCCCGCGATCATGGGACGGTGTAAAGCTCGAGCAAACATTTAAATTGTCGTGCTTTCGGAGCCCGTATGTCCGGAACCAGTGGGGCTAGCGACACGAAATTTGACCTGCACGGAGAACGAATCAAATACTTTCGTACGGTGTATCCGTTTCACATTTCGACCCATTGAAAAAATTAGAGACCCGATCTCGAGCCTTACCGAGGCCAGAGTTTCCGTAAGAATGTCAATCGACATTATTCGTCGAGGCAATTCGTTCGACACCTCACACGCCCCACCCATCGTGAAAATTGACCCATTTCCGGTCTGACCGGAAGTCGGTGTCAATAGTATTTTTTCGACCCTATGCATCGTATAGAGTCGATCCGGCACCGATACGATGCGTCGGAAGCTAGTTTGGACAGGATTTGTTCCGCGCATGCGCAAACCCTGTCGACGCACGAGGGTGCCCCAACGTGCCACGTACGCAAAAACCAAGTACCTGGTCTCGATAGGTGTCGAGATATTACGCGAAACGTACTACGCATGCGCAAAGACGTAACCACTATAGGATGCTTTAAAATACCATGGACCATCCACGTGTCCGAGAACCAGGTCCCTACCCCCAGGGGTTCTCGAGATATGGCGTAAAACGTACTGCGCATGCGCCAACGCATGGCTAAAATATGGGGGCTTCGACGATCCCGTGGGCCATCCACGTGTCCAAGAACTTAGTCTCCTCCCCCCCCCCGAACGGTTCTCGAGATTTGGCTCAAAAGTTTATACGGACCTACATTCATGATGATGAAACTGTGTGCAAAATTTTATCCACCTAGCTCTTCATGTTTTTGAGTTATAGTGTTCGCATGACCGCGGATGGACAGACAGATTTCCCGTGGACGGATTTTGTCCAAAATTTGATAGAAACATCTAAATTATGTACAGAAAGCACATACCAAATTTCATCCCCTTAGCTCTAACAGTTTTCGAGTTATCGTGTTCACAGACAGACCCACACACAGACAGACATAATTCCAAAATTGTGTTTTACGGACTCAGGGAGGTCTAAAACGTGGAGATTTTGACAAATCTCGAGTTCGAATTTTTTGACGATTACAATATTTTCTCTTTGTTTCTCTCTTCTCTTCGTTTACGAGAAAGTAAAAAGAATCGTGATCTCAACTCGTAAGATGGTTGCGTGCGTCGATACGTGATGCAACCGTAAGCTGTTATTGCAATTGCACCCTTGAAATATCAACATCATAAGATTATCGGATAGATTGATTTTTTTTGGAACTACTTCTGTGTTGGAAATTGTTTTATTGTTTAATTATGATAATGTTAATTTCATTTTTAACTGGTATCCAGAGGAGATAAAATTAAACAAAACTAATAATGAATTGAACAAATGTAATTTTTTGGATCTGGAAATTAAAATTATAAATTCAGGAGTCTCTGTCGGAATTTATGATAAACGTAAAGATTTTAAGTTCAAAGCTATTACACTCTGCAATTTTCATACATGTCTTCATTTTAAAATTTTAAAAAATTCTATATTTTCTCAAATTAATAGGATTAAAAATATTTGTAATAACCAATATACTTTCTTTCAGGTTTTAAGTAATTTAAAAAATATATTAAAAGATAACGGATATCCTGGTTATTTCCCAAAAGTTAATAAATTGTTAAAAAATAGTTTTAAGAATTTCTGTTCTTCTGGAGAATAGTTCGAATTCTTCTACATAGATGGAGCTAGGGGCTTGCTTCTAGATGTTATTTGGCTTTCTTTGTCTTGAGCGTCTGTTTTGAAATAGGGTGACTTTTTGCATTTTGGTTTCTGTCTCATTATTGTTTTTGTTTTAAAGGTATCTGTTAAGTTTTTCTTTTTTTTCTTTTATCCTATTTTCAGATGCTGGACAAAATTCAGGCCAAATAAAGAATAATTTTTTGACTAATGGTCATTCCTTTATTCAGAAAATTTTTTCTTGTTTTAAAACTACAATGGCGTGTGGCCTCTGAGGAAGAATCGCCATTTCAGTTATTTTTCCAATTTTCTTCCATTTTGCTTTCATTCTAATTGTATTTTTTTCTAATTTTCTTATTTGTGTTTTAATTATTTCATAATTTCTGTGTGTAAATATGTTTGTTTCTGTTTATAAAATTGTTGGAATATTCTGATGATGAAATCACTTAATGCAGCTGCGTTAGCACGCATAAAAGGTGTATTGTTGTCATTTTTATTAATGTTTTATTAATGTTTACTTTTCTATATTTTTTAACTTAATTTTTGAAGTTCTAATTTTGATTCTAGCATTCTAACAAAAGCAGCTGCATATGCGCCTTTCTATAAAATGCAAAAGAATTTTAATTATTTTTTAATTTAATTTCTATTAATACTTAATTTAGTTTTCGTTAAATTATATCAATTATAACTGTGTTGGAAACGCATACAAGTTATTATTGACTGCGCATTTATTTTTTTAATGGAGGAAATTTTCTGGTCGCATCTGGGGGTACTTTCAGACATTTTTCGTCTGGGGTACTTTAAGACATTTCGCGTCCAAGGGTACATTAAGATAATTCCTTACTTTGTCAAGACGTACAGATGTGTGTTTTTTCACAGAAACCACATCTGTACGTCTCACGTACGTAAGTCAGGCGAGCGTATTTGTTATCTAAATAGTTCAATTAAAAGGATTTGAACATATTTGGAATTGAAGCGCACACGAATAATTCGTATGTGTTTCGTTACTCAATACCTCGGCCTCTGAACATTTTCTTTTAGTGGGGGGGGGAAGTTTCTTCTCGTACGTGGCGTCTGGGGTACTTTAAGACAATTCGCGTCTGGGGGTACTTTAAGACAATTCGCGTCTGGAGGTACTCATAGATAATTCCTTATTTTGTCAAGACGCACTCATGTGTTTTTTTCACATGCACCACAGTGAGGCACACGTATTTTTTAACAGACTCGCAAAGAGTCTGATCTTCCGGTATCGATCGTGTCCATCCTTCCCTCCGCCCATATTTTTTTCCAATCTCGTCCGAGTTAAAAGAATTCTTTGGGGTACATTAAATATTTTTGTCGGAAATCAGATATTTCGAAGAGGCTTAAATCCTCTCGAACGAGAGGAACGGGGAAGACCAGCGAGTGCGGTACACTGTAGTCACGACTCCGGGTCGATAGATACTCGAACCCATGCCCGGGCTCGATTAGGAACCGAGATCCCGAGACCTAGACTCGACATCTTTCAAATGAGGATCGTGCCGAAACCATCTCGGTGAGTGATACGAAACCGACATCCGTGCGTCTTTTCGTACGATGGATTTCGAACGGTACCCTTCTCGCGCGGCCATCTCGACGGGAACTCTGGTTTCGAACCGGGTTCCGAAACCACCTAAAATTTGAACCACCGTCCGGGCTGCATGTAGGCATTCTGTACTCGAGTAGAGCACCATTGTAACTTTGGAGGGCTCTGATTGGACAAGCGAATCTGACGTCACTCTTCTGCACATCGCATCAACAGTGAGACACGCGTATCTTGTTTATAGTTCTTAAAACTCTAAATACTAATTTTTTCTCCAAGATATTGCCTGAATTTGTTTTCAGAAGGGGAATCTTTCTTCTTCTTGATTTAATGTCGTTAGATTTTCTTCATTATTGCTTCATGCAGATCTGAAACATTAAAATTCATATTTTAATAGTTAACTTAAACCATGATAAATATAAGTATTGAAATAATGCCTGATATAGGATTACAAATTATAACATACATCCTCTAAAAGATAATGATTTGAAATAATTATTGCTACTTAGCAGCATACAAGCCTTGTTCCAGATGGTCTAGAAGATCGAAGATTCCATTTCGTGTCCGATGTTCTTCCATATTCTTCTATCCATAAATACACATCGGAAACACTTTTAAGGTTGCTTCGAACGATGGTTTCATCTTCAACGATTTTAACAACTTCGTTTACAAAAGAAGGGGGAAGATTGGAATTCTGAACAGCCATGGCGTATTACACAAAGAACATTTCGCTGTCGCTAGTTGAAAGAATCAGTCAGAGCGTGGTCAGAGGTAAACAAACAAGCAAAGAATAGTTACGTCAGATTCGCCTGTCCAATCAAAGCCCTCCAAAGTTACAATGGTACTCTGCTCGAGTACAGTGTGCCTACCCAGCTAAAAAAAATCTGCAGAAAATTTCTTTTTTTGAAGATTTCTTAAAGATTTCTGCAGATTTTTTGAAGGTAGAAAAAATCTGCATTTTTTCTTCAAATTAATCTGCAGAAAATCTGCAGAAAATTTTCTTCTTATATTTTTCTCTAAATATTCTGCAGATTTTTTGAAGAAAAAAAAATCTACATTTTAACCTTCAAATTAATTTGCAGAAAATCTGCAGAAAATTTTCTTATTTCATTTTTCTCTAAATATTCTGCAGATTTTTTGGAGACAGAAAAAATCTGCATTTTTTCTTCAATTTAATCTGCATAAAATCTGCAAAAAAATTT
>BGPR01002509.1:0-52031 GCA_013235015.1 Araneus ventricosus | reverse complement strand
AAATACCTTCAGATTTTCTGCAGATTTTTTCTGCAGATTTTCTGCAGATTTTTTTTAGCTGGGTATATGCGTCCGGGCTAAGGGAACGACGCGAACGATCCGAAAGGAGCGCTGCCGACTCGATAGAGGATCCCTCACGAAATTAAACTTTGAAAAAAGTCGTGGCGAAAACGGTTCCAGCCGAGATCCGACACCGAGTCTCGATACTTTCAAACGAGGACCGTGCCGAAACCCTTGGAGTGAGCGATACGAAAAAAGGGGAGCGTCCGTCCCGGCCGGGACTTTCCAACGGTACCCGTCTCGGGCGCCCATCTCGACGGGAACTCTGGTTTCGAAACGCGTTCCAAACCGAACATTTGGAAACGTCCCAACTCCGGCTAACGGAAAAGTGAATTAAGTCGGCGATATTCCATCCCGAGATAGGATGGCTCTGTGTCACGGCTGCGAGTTTCTTATCTCGCATCTTCGGAGGGACTTTAAATATTTTTGTCAGAAATCTGATATTTCGAAGTGGCTTAAGTCCTCTCGAACGACCAGAACGCAGAGACCGGCGAGTGCTGTACACTGTACGCACGACTCCGGGTTGATAGATACTCGAACCCATGCCCGGGCTCGATTAGGAACCGAGATCCCGAGACCGAGTCTCGAATATTTAAACGAGGACCGTGCCGAAACCCTTCTCGTGAGAGATACGAAACCAATACCGGAGAGTCTTTTCGGACGAAGGCTTTCGAACGGTACCCTTCTGGAGTGCCCATCTCGACGGAAACTCTGGTTTCGAACCTGGTTCTGAAACCGTACGCTCGGAAAGGTACGGACTCCGGCTGACGGAACAACGCGAACGATCCGAAAGGGGCGCCACCGTCTCAGTAGTGGGTCCCTCACGAAATAAAACTCTGAAAGAGGTCGTGGCGAAAGCGGTTCGAACCGAGATCCGAGACTCGGTCTCGACACTTTCAAACGAGGACGGTGCCCGAACCACGGGGGCGAGCGATAGGAAACCGATACCGGAGCGTCCAACCCGACCGGGACATTCCAACGGTACCCGTCTCGAGTGCCCATCTCGACGAGAACTCTGGTTTCTAACAGGGTTCCGAACCGCCAAAAATTAGGAAAAACGACCGGGTTAACGGAAAAGTGAATTAAGTTGGCGAGATTCCATCCCGAGATAAGATGGCGCATTTCCATCGTCATGTGGCTGCCAGTTGAACCTTTCGCCATTTTTAGAAATTCAATTAACTAATACCCTAGTAAATATACATAAAGATTATGATCTTAAAAAAGATATTAACATTAATAATTTTAAAAATCTTATTAATCTTGCTCTAAAAGAAAATTATATCTTTTTTGATAATAAGATTTTCCATCAAATTAAAGGATTACCTCAAGGAGGCCCAGCTAGTAATAGTTTAGCAATCATTTATCTTCACTACTATGAGAAAGATTTGACTAATTATAGCCATGGTATAATATTCCGCTATATAGATGATTTAATATTATTCAATAAAGAAATTGGCCTTAAGCCACATATTGACTTCTATCCTGATTATTTAAAACTTATAAAAACTAATGACAATGAATTAGCTGCAGAATTTTTAGATCTAGGTATTAAAATCATAGATAATAAATTGGTAACAGATATCTTTGATAAAAGAAATGCATTTAATTTTCAAATTAATAAATTCCCTTTTCGGAATAGTAATCTTAGCATTTCTGTCTTCAAGAATTTAGTAAAAAATTATATAATTAGGAATAATAATTTAGTAACAGACATTGATATTAGGATTAAGAACATAAGAAATTTTTACTCCTTTGCCCAGGATTATGGAATGCCTATAGAATTCTAAGAGCATATATAGATAGGAAATATTTATATATATATAGGTCATTTAAAATAAATCACTCATATTGGTTTATAAAAGAATATTTTTATTTCTTTGTTACTGGGATAGTGTTTTCACTTATTCTACTGGTATTGTGTAGTTTTATTCAAATTTGGCTATTGAGTTATTTGTTTCAGATTTATTACATAGATAGCGCCAGGATTTTATAAGTGAAAATTTCCTTTTTTTAATAGACATTTTTAACTACTTTCTAATATTTTCTAGATAACTAAATGTATTACAATTTTTAATATAGTTTTGAGAATATTAATATAGGTATTTTACTAATTCTTGATATCAATAATTAATTATATTATTTATTCAATTATACTGATTCATGGTAAGATTTTTGGTTGTGTCAACATGTGATGTCAATATGCATGGCGGGTTATATTGAAAGAGATGAATTCTGGTAAGTTTAAGAGGAGACACAGATTAGTTTATGTTTAATGTAAAGTATGGGTATTTTATTGAATTATATATTTACTGTCTTTAGTGCAATATCTTAGTGCAATATAATGATATTTACATATTTTATCCTGAATTTTAGTCTTTTCTATATAGTCATGATTTATAGTGTGTCATGTACGATCCAGTCTGGAATATTGTAGTATCATTTGGGATCCCATTTACCGTAATAAAATTGAAATTATTGAACGAATTCAAAACAACTTCTTGCGATATTTGCTTTACAAGAAAAATGGAATTTACTTACAAGATGTATCTTCTTCCTATCTACGTGATATGTTTAATGTACCTAGTTTGTGTTCCAGACGAGATGTGTTCTTTTCTTCTACAAGGTAATAAATGGTTCGATCGATTGTACTGATATACTGAGCGCTATAAATTTCGCTGTGCCTGCCAGATCTTTGAGGAACCAGGGTTCGTTTCCTAATGTGTTTTCTAGATTTAAGTATATTGACAGGTTCTCGTTGTATAAATTTTATAAGACTTTTAACAAGATCTCTGGTGAACTGGACATTTATCATATGTCTCCTACTGTTTTTAAATCGAATTGTTTTCAACTTTTATATACATGACCTGATTTCTTTTTCTTTTCTTACACTTGACTATACATATTAAGATTTTTATATGTTGATCTAGTGTTTGTGTGTGTTTGAATTTTTGACCCTTGCTTTTTTTTAATGTTTTTTTTTTATTTGGTGTTCTACATTTTTAAAAAAAATTATTGTGTGATTTTTTTTCCATAATTCTATTTTGACAGTGTGCGGCATGGACTTTTGGGGCCTCGGTGTGTTTTTGGTGCTTTTGTAATTGCATGTTTTCATTTTAAAACATTTATGTGTTTACATTTTTATAACTGATGAGGTTTTGAGCTTGGAACTGTTGTATTCTCTGCAGTTACTTTTTGTGTGTGTGTGTTTTAATTCACTTTGTGACTTGTGATTTTGTATGCTTTTATCATGCACTCTGTAAATGGAGTCATCTCTGTAGTGTGCTTTCTTTGAATAAATAAAT
The DNA here is from genome assembly GCA_013235015.1 of Araneus ventricosus. NCBI lineage: Eukaryota > Metazoa > Arthropoda > Arachnida > Araneae > Araneidae > Araneus > Araneus ventricosus. Next base: position 48,669 of record BGPR01002509.1, on the reverse strand, counting down.
AAATAAATAGTTAGGGTTAGTATAAGACTTTTCTTTCTAAATTCTTTCATTTTAGGGTGGATTACCCTGTTTGTTTTTTCAACAACAATAGTAACAGAGATGGTTTGTACAGCGAAATTAATTTAACCTGGCTAAAGCTTGTCCACAGCCAAGCTGCTATTTTAATTGTTGAAAACTCCATTTACTTGGATTGCCTATTTCATTATTTTTAATAGCAACAGTGTTCTTTCACTTGTTGACATATAATGTTTAAACTTGATTTTTGTTTATGGTATCTTTAGTAATTTCAATTTATTAGATTTTATTTAAAATTGATGTATTGTTCAAATAATGACTTTTTGATATAGGATTTAATTCTTGTTTACTTTTTTTCTGTATGATTATATACTAGATATATTTGGATTTATATTATATATATATATATATATTTATGTAATAATCTCACTTAATTTTATTCCAAATTCTAATATTATATATTTTTTTATCTTAATGTATTCCAAAATCACTTTTCTAAACTCCAGTTTCGTTCTTTTCCCGCTCTGGAGGTATATTAAATCTCTCGTTTTGGCATATTTATTACTAAAAGAATACTTAATTGCTTTCACGTGCCGACAGAAAATCATGACGGCGTCTCTTTGGCACCAGACTTTTTTCCCTGAAACGCCTACGTAACTTATTAAAAATACCCAATATTCCCTTCACTTTGATCACGTGTCCATATGTTATTCCCTTATCCGAGAGAATACAGGGATTTTTTCTGTGCACTCTCGCTTGTAACCTAAACGGAGATGCACGTAGCCACCACTCTCCTATAGATAATAAAAAGAAATTAGTTAATTATTCGGCCTGTGTTTATTTTCAACGACTACAATATCGAAGACATTTCAAGAGTCGGCTGGATAATACTGCACGGCAAAAAAGAAAAAATCTAAAAATTCCAAAAAAATGTAAAAATCTAAAATCGAAATTAACGAATGGGGAGTGGTGGAGTAACGATAGAACAAGACTGTGCATCAACGGCGGCTTCTACGGAAATCTCAATGGCGCCTTCCATGGAAATCATCTACGCCGTAATCGTAAAATTTCTTATTCAGCATGGATCTTGAAGTCAATAACAAAGAAGAGAAATCGACACTGCCTTTGGCCCAGTCACTATCAGCCCTCCAATATATGTATATATATATATATATATATATATATATATATTTCTTAAACTATCACGGATAAAATATTCTTAAGATTCCAGAGACTCGGTCGAACGCAGAAAAGATCCAATTATTCAATTTAAAGGCAAATTTTTTAATACTTTAAAAGCCAGAACATCAGAAATAGCAGTTTTGATGTTTCTCACGATCCTTCTGACCGTAAGAATTGTGAATCTTTTATTAAACAAAGAGACACTCTGATGAGGTTAACTGATTACGGTGCAACTCCGCCTGCTTCAAATTAATGTGAATCACTCCCGGACTGCGCATGGCGCTGCCTTTGTGACCGCTGGGGATAATTTTTGTGATTTTCTTTGTGTCCAGGATCCGTACGTAGTTGACGGGCTCCCTTTGGGCCATGCCCTCGGGAGTCCCATGTTTTCATCTTTAAGACATAATTGTGTAATTTATTGTTTAAATTTGAATTTAAGTTTTTCTTACAAAAATAAGACTCTTAATTCGGTTACTATTTCGGTTTTCTTTGATAATTTTCAACTAAATTTAACTAATTTATATTTTCAGCCTCATGACAATATTTATAATTTAGTTTCCGAAATTTATGATTTAAGTTTGAATTCTTCGACCGACGTTCAATGCCCGGTCCCAAATTTGGGGCTATGGCTTTGAAGATCATCGCGGGTTTGTCATTTCCGAATTCACTTCTTCCAATAATTTTACAATATGTAATCGTACGGATCATGGACCAACTTTCTTTCTCAAAGAGAATAAAATTTATAACATTTATACATTTGATTTTGAAAATCTTTTTACTAGCCTCCCACAAAATAAACTAATTGAAGTATGCTCTAATATTTATGATTTATACCTTAATACTGATTTAATTGATAAAAATAAATGGTTAGAAATTTGCAGGGTTAATAGTTGTGAAAATTATCTTTTTAATGGAATTAACTACTATAAGCAGGTTCTAGGTATTCCTATGGGTTGTTGTTTTTCAAGTGCACTGCCCAATATATTTCTTCACTCATTTGAGAGAGATTTAATTAATAATGAACTTGTTTACGGTTTTCGATTCATTGATGACCTTTTAGTCTTTAATCATAATAATGTTAACTCCATTTATAGCTGCTATCCAGAAGAGCTTAAATTAAATAAACTAATAATGAATCAAAGAAATGTAATTTTTTGGATCTGGAAATTGAAATATTGAATTCAGACATTTCTGTTGGAATCTACGACAAGAGGAAAGAATTTAATTTCAAGGCTATTTCACTTTGTAATTTTCAGACAAGTCTTCAATTTAAAGTTATAAAAAACACTATTTATTCTCAAATTAATAGGATTAAACACATTTGTAATAACCACTCTACTTTTGTTAAAGTCTTAGGTAATTTAATTAATAACTTAAAAGACAACGGATACCCATATAGTTTCCTAAAAATTAATTACTTAATCAAAAATAGTTTTTGTTCTCCTGCGAAATAGTTAGGAATTTTTCTCCATAGATGGAGCTAGGGGCTAGCTACTAGATTGTCGATCGCTTTGTTCATCGTATAGCGTCCATTTCCGCTTGGCTTGATTTTGAAAGAGGGTGAATATTTTCATTTTTCTCTCTATTGATTTTGGATTAGGGAATTTGTTGGAAAAAAATTTTCTTTATTTGGTGGCCGGACAGGTTCAGACCACAGAAAGGATTAAATTTTGACTTTTGTCATTCCTTTCTACAGAAAATCTGTCCATTTAGAACTACTAATGACGTGTGGTCTCCGATGAGTGCGCCATTCTAGTTCTTTTCCATTTTGAGTAATTTCTAATTTTTGTTAAGTGTTTAAATTTTTAGAGAATCTTTGCTATTTTGTACTATAGTTTTTGTTGTGTTATCTTAAAAAAATTTTGTTGAAGCAATTACTTTCTGCTGCTGCGTTTGCGCGCAAAAACGTATATTGTTTTCATTATTATTATTGTTTACTTTTCTATTTTCTTTTATTTATATTTAATTCAAATTTATATTTTATATTATTTACCTTAATGTACTGTATTTACAAAAAATTTCAACCCTGAGATTTGTTTCTTTTAAGAGTTACGGGCTTTTAAAATCCGAAAATTTCAAAAAAATCCAAATTTTGACACCTGATATCTTTGTTGGGACAAAGTTTAAAAATCTGAAATTTTTACAGATAAACCCTCTATAGTGTATTATACTGGTCTAAAAATTTCATGTTTGATATTTATCTAGAAGTAAAGTTAGAAAACTTTTAAAATCCCTTGAAAAATGTATTTTTTGTCGAAACTGACGGTGCATTAATTTGACTAAGTATTATTTTTATCATTAATAAATTATAATATGATCTCAACTAATATTACCTATTACATTTAAACTTACCTTTTTCACATGAAGTAGCTTGTGCACATTTTAAATGTGTAATGAACTTGAAAAATTTGAGTGTTTCATGGTCACTTCAGGTTCCACAGTATAATTGAGGCTTCTCTATTCACTATTTTATAACACAGTTTTTACTATGGGTGCCACTGTTGAAACACTGTAAAATTTCAAATAAAAGTATTGATATATTATTTAAAACTAACACATCACAAAAGTATTGATATACTATACACTTCAGTCAGGTTTATCGTTCTACCTAGATTTGTATTCATTAAGAAGTTTTGATATTTCTTCACTTTGTTTTGGGGAAATGTTATGTGTCCTTCCAGTAGTTATTGTAGGTTCTAAGGCATTTAGTTTCCTTAAAACATTGTTCATGGGCACTCAAGTCTGGTCTTTCTCCCTCTTCTTAAAAGCTGTCCTTGGTCCAGCAGGATGATAAAATGTTACAAGCACATCTTTATTTATATCACTAATGTCATTCACCTCTGCCAACCACCATTGACCATCATATACACATGCAATAGAATTTCTTATGTGAAGTGTTATTTGTACAGCTTTTACAGTGGAATGAATTCCAAATTCTGTAGCTTGTGAAGTAGTGAAGCACTTTAGGTTACTCTCTAACACAGGAACAAAACAATGAAAACTCCTTGTGCCGGTAATTGCAACAGAGTTTTCAAATCGGTCAAGAAGTTTATTGTTATGATGTTGAATGATTTCTTCATCTTTTATGTAAGTGAAGGTGATTCCTTTTAAATGTTCTTGACAAAATTCAAACATTTCTGCTGGTGTCAATATTTGGTTAGTGTACGGTCGCTGGAGACTTGCTTTGGTAACTTCCCGTTTTGTGGTACCACCCACACCATCACAGGCGTTTTTACCATGACACGAAGCAAAAAAATGCCACTCGGCTTCCAAATGAAAATCTGTCTTATGGTGACATAAGTTAGTGAAATTTTTTTTTTGTTCTTATACTGACCAGAAGCTCCTTCAGAAAAATAAATTAACTTTTTAATATGCTGATGATTTCTTTTGATGTGATTTACCAGATGCTGCTGAAAGCAATGAACTGTAGCTGTATTGTGTTCCAAAGTATCACTAATGACATAAAAACATTGGCTTTTTACTTTACCATATTTTTGCAAATAATAGACAACTGGGCGGCTTGTCGATTGACCCAATGATGGCCTTGGGTCTCATCTTGTACAATAAAAGTATAATTTTCAGAAAAATCAGCTAAAATAATAATTTCTTCTTTGGTAAGGTTCTGTTTTTTCTTTCAGAAATCTTGCTTGAATCTTTGACACATAGTGATGTTTTTTTAATGCAATAAGCTTCTGAGCAAACAGCTCAAAAAATTCATTTTTTACGCTTGATTAAAGTTAATAGTTCTATTCTTTCTGATGACATCCACTGTTTAAAAGTAATATTATCTGGCATTATATCACCTTCGTCTGGTTCTAAAAACATATTAGACAAAGCCTCTTTCCCTGGACATAAATCACAATCACTAATCATACATTTGTAGTTGTTAATGTCACAAACTATAATATCTAGCAGATCTTTATAGTCTACTTTTAAGTTTACACCTTCTGTCATTGACTAAATATTCTGGTGGTATAAACATACACATACACAATGCGTTCCAGATCCGCCTGCTAAGACACACCACTTAAGCCTTAGTTCACAGAATTTTGATCTTCCAATCTTCAAATATGGATATTTATTTTTGAATTCCAGAAACAATTCATTAAGATTACACAGTATCAGCCTTTTTTGTTTCTGAATTCTGATACCATTTTCTTTAACTGTTACAGTCTTTTTTCCCAATCATCAGTCGGCTATACTCATCATCTTCATAAACAAGTTAACAGTTGTTATCGTTTCAGAATCAATTATTTTACCTTTTTTCTTAGAAAGTTCAGGTAAAATCCTTTTTTCTTTTTTAACTTCTTTAGCTAATCGAACTAAACGTTCAGAAACATTAAACTCTTTGCTCACTTTCTCTCTATTCCATGAATTAGAATGAAGGCTGAGAATTTTCACTTTGGTTTCTTTATCAGATACTTTACATTTTTCCTTTAGTTTCTTAATCAGATCTCCATATTCACTATTAAGAGAAGAGACTTCATCACTTTTAATTTTGTATTTTCATTTGATTTGCAAAGTCAGTGCATTCGAGCTTATTCAAATTAAAATCAAGTTTCGTTTAAATTTTAGAGAATTATTTTAATAACATTCCTAATTAGTTACTTTTTGCAAGTTTTATATTATGTAATTCTATAAATTAAAAAAAAATTACCGATCCTATAATAAAATAGTTTTTAGATTGCGTTTAAAATTTTAGCTTTTTTTCACTATTTTGTTTAAAATTACTATTAAATTTTAATACGCATTTCTTTATACTCGATGATTTCAGTAATTAAATGTTTTACTGTTTCAGCTCGTCGAAATTTGCTATTTAAAACTGCTTTCACAGAGATTGAATTAAAATCGATACAAAAATATAGACCGAAGAAGATGATCCCGAGACTTCCATTGCATAAGGGCCCCTATAGAATAGCTTAATCTGGTCCTGTTTAAGATTGAAGTCGCAGCGCAAAGCGATGAAAAATCGTAAACAAGCAAATATTCCTGTTTTAGTTGCACTATAGTTCGATAGATGGCAGCATGATCGCCCGATTAATATTGAGGTAAAATTCGTTCTGAGTTGCTGAGTCGTTATCTAGATGGCAGCACGTTATGGGGATTGAGCGCTAAGTCCGTAACAACGAAGAAATCATTACCTTTCTGGTCAGAGGCGTAGCCAGAAATTTTTGAAGGGGGGGTGCTCAAATAAGGGATGTGGGCGGCATCAGGTTATAGGAAATGAATCATTTGAAAATTTGTCCATATCTTAAAAATAAACTTATCATGGTTAAGCATCATAATAAAACTACAATTTTATTTTACATTTTGTTATTTATTGGTTTTATTTAACATTTCGATATTTATACAATGCTATTGTTTAATAATAACATAATCACAAAATGAAATATTTACGAGTGTAATTCGAGATTCTTTTTGGCAAAAAATATTCTGTAAAGCAATGTTCCTTAATATTTAAATTTTAATATTAGTCTAAAATAGTCTTCACAAATTAATTCACACTCTCTTTAACCCTATAATATATAAATAAATTTCTATTTGCGCTTCAATATATGCATTAAGAAAATTTTCCTTTAAACTATGAAATGATAAAATTAGAAATCGGAGCATGATTCATAAATTTAATTAACTCTTTTATTAGACAATAATAAAAAAATGAATTCAATTTTAAGTTTTTAAGATAGGATTTCGAGTTTTTGAAATAATTTTGTTTTAAAATCTGAGGATTCAGTTCTAAAAAGATATTAACTGCTTCATGGCATTGCACCCAATGAGTAGCACACAAAGATTTCAAACGGGAGTGTGATATTTTGGGACACGCTTCTTCAATGCTTGTCTGTAATTTGTGCTTTCTTTTGGCTGAGGAATTAGAAAAAGAACAAATTTCTTCTATCCTTCCTTGCGCATTTCGAATGGCACGAATTTCTCATGCTTCGTTGACAACTAAATTTAGCGTATGACATGCGCAGTGTATATAGAAGGCTGTTGGACAAGTGTTTTTTTATAATAGCTTGCATTCCTCTTGTGTGACTGCTCATTACAGCACATCCGTCTTGTCCTCTCATCTTCGTTTTATCTACTCCTTTTTTCCTCTAATTCAATAAAATAACTTTGGCAATATTATTTAAGGCAGTGCCGTTCTGATTTTAACAAATCCGAAATACCTTTCAAATAACTTTCAATCCAGTATGTACCGAAGAGACATACTTAATTGTTCTTCCACAGAGCAATCAGTTGTCCCATCCACTAGAATACTGAAGAATTCTGCTTTATCCACTTCTTTTCCTACTTGCTCTTGCAGTAACTCGCCGATTTAATCTATTAATAAGTTTTGGGTCTCCGGGATTATGTAGCTGCCGTTTCCAGGATGATCTTTTAGACGTTTTTTTTAAATTTCATCTCCATCATCGATTCGGAAGCGCAATGCTGCTCTGAAATTTCCCTCATTTTCATTACTGTCTTCTGTAAGAATTCCAGATTCCCGATGTCCCGGCAAGGCAATTGTTTGCCGAGCGAAAAAAATTCTTTTGGATGCTAGAATGGCTCTGTTCTTTGATACCTCTTTCGCACATTGATCATTTACACGATTTATTAACTAGTTGATTTTTTATTCATGCAGTTTGAAAAATGTGAACAGTCATGGACAGCATTTTGGTGGATTTTAGAATTTTGATGCTTCAAATAGTCTTCAATTGCAGTTCTATATTTCTTGTGGGGCTTTGAAATAAAAGTGTTTTGTGCATTGAGCTCAGGGGCAAATATTACGCAGAACTTGCACCATGCTCCTTCCCCTTTTTCACTATACGCAAGCGAGTTAAAGCGATTTAGCCTATTAAATTGAAAACTCCTATTATCTTTAGATGATTGTGGAAATTTATATTCTTTTCCAAGCTGCCAAACCCCCTCTTCAATTAGTTGTTTCTGCATAGAGTCATCCACTACTAATTTGTACCACGGAATATGGCAACATGTCTGTTTTTAAAGCACTTGAGGAACATTTACTTTCTGGCACAATTAAAGCAAGGGATTTTTGAGTAGTGAATGCTGTACTGTAGATAGCTTCTTCAGGGGATGCTAACTGAGATGTTACGGCAGGAGTCTTTTTTTCATTCTCTACTTCCACAGTATCAACATTCAAAGACAAATAAATTAAATGTTGCAGATTCTTTTTTTAAAATAATTCTATCCTCTGTGTATTTTTCGCACTTTTCTCTAATAGCAGATTCTTTTCCACTTGTCGATAATGGCTGCCTGGGAGCTTTCTCTTTTCTTTATCTACCTCAATTTGCTTGAATTTACATCTTGTACAATATTTTCCCTATCAAATGAGGAAAATATGCAATTGCTTTTCTGTAAATAAAACTTTTATGCCCCCCCCCCCGAAGGAAAATCGTTAACGCTAATAGTTTTTAAAAACGCTATTGCAATGCAAATTACAATTTTTTAGAACCATTTCCTTAAAATATTGTTTCTTTAATAATTGATTTCACTAAATTATAAGCAAATTAAGCTTTTCTTACTTAATTTAAAAACAGATTTGAATTCAAGAAATAATCTCTCTTTAAAAATTAAACCCTTATTTTTTAAAAAAATTAAAATCAAAATTGAAGAATATCAGAAACATAAAAATCGATAACGCATTTTGATTAAAACGTTGATTGTGATTGTTGTATCAAACAGCAATCAACTTAAAATTTTCTAACGTAAATGTATGTTGATAGAAAAGCACGGAATGTTTCTTACCGCAACAAAAGATCCCAAGATTAAATCACACAAATTTATTTACATCATAATCCAATTACAAATTTGTGGGTGCAAGCAGTAATATCGAAATTATATGCAAATGTCACAATATTAATAAAGTAGAACCCCCCTAATCCGAACTATCTGGGACCGGTGACTGTTCGGATTACAAAAATTTCGGATTACCCGAAATTCCGATAAAAATAGAAAAGAAAAAAGTTGTGTGCTAAAAAAAATGTAAGCTATAAGTACTCAGTACTACTATCTCTTGAATTCTTTTATTCAAAAGCAATAGAAAGAGAATATGTCTCCCTTTTCATTAGAATAATGGATGTGCTCCTGTATGAAGTGACTTTATCCTTGAATTATTGCATTAGTTTCTTCAATGTGTACAAAATTATGCATGCTGAAAAAGTACTTTTTTTGTTTCTAGTATGTAGATTTCAATATTTTCAAGAAATCTTTTCAATTATATATAATTTTCATAAATAAAATCGATTCGGATTAACCGAAATTTCGGATTAGCGGGGTTCTACTGATCTTCAATAATTAATTCATAACATATCAACTTAGTATTCACGTAAAAAAACAACTAAGAACAGGATTTCAAAAATCAATACTTAAACGAAATGAACAATCTTTTTCATCATTGCCATCCATTCTAAGAATTACACAGCTGCATGCTTATATACCTTTAAGAACGAACCTTCTCGGAAAAAGGAAATATCTCGAACTTTTTAAGCATAGCGGTTTGTTGATTATTGACGTCTAGAAAGTTCTAGAGTTAATAAGAGCAGATTTCAGTAAATTATCCCTAAAAGGAGTTCAGCTTATAGCTTGCATAGAGGGTAAAATCAAACTGAGATAAGGCTGTATAGATAGATCATTATTTTTCAGAAAACAAAAGTGGAAAATAAAATGAAAAAGTGATGAAAATTAAAAAGAAAAATGGAGTGAGAAAGTGAACCTCTGTTGAACATCACAGGGATCTAATGAAAAAATACGTATCTTAAATTAATAAAAATCAGAACCTTCAGTTAGCTTCGATCATCAGATGCGTTTAAATTTCTAAAAGATTCTTAAGAAAAGAAAAAAAAAGTGAGGATCAAGTTCAATCTAGAATATTCCTCAGGGTCTCGTATTTCTTCTTGCACAGCACATTCTTATGGAATGATACGAATTCGTTTCCTGCGTTCGCATGAGCTTCATATCTCTCTTTATATTCCGGGGAAGAATATTTCTCATCATAATTGTTTTATTTTCTTGAATGATAGTAAATGTACTTTGTGTGCCCGTTCTTTTCTTCTTAGAATACGAATAAAATTTTATTTTAGGGATATTCTGAAAATTATTTGTTTTAGATATTTGCGATTTAAATTGTTTATGTTAAATGCATCCTTAAGTTTATTGAAATTCTAAGTTAATTTTTTTCATTTTTTAAACATTTATTTATGAAATATATAAAGCTAAAGCTTAAAAAATTTAGGGCTCAAAAATGAACAAAAAATGATCTGTTGAACTTTAAAACACTGTTGTTAATATTTTGTAGAATAGCAAGGGAAAAGTTGGGATTAAATTGAGGTACGTCAGGGCGCCGCTGAGGATCTCAGGGGGTGCTCGAGCACCCCCAGAACCCCCCTGCTACGCCACTGGATCCAATTCTGTTTGGATTAGTGTTTTTTAAAATTTTTTACTTAGTGTTTTCTGGCATCTGAATTAAATTGTTACAGACTATAACATTAATGTAATTATCAGTACTTCTCATTCACATTTTTTTAATTAAAAAAATGTAAATGAGAATTATCTGTTCAAATAATAGAACTTAATGAGACAAATTATCTTTTGCTTGACAATTCAGTTGCAACTTCTAGTTGCAATTACTTGACATTTCAGTCATAGTTATTTTAAAGTTTTCAATGGTTCAAAATACGATTGATTTTCTATTGTGAAATAATGGTGTATTATTTTTTTATTATTTTATGAATGCACTCTATATTAGTATATCAAATTTAGCCATGTTTCTTTCGTTTTGTTGTATAAAGCACTTTTTGTAATAAATGTAATATAATGATTTATTTGTTTATAATTCACACTAACTACGATATTGACTTATTGTAAATGCACAATCCTCAGCTTTTTTTCTACGATTCATATGTATTCTGATACATATTATATGCCTATAGATGTGGATATTTGATTTGCCTGATGACGGAGGTAGACTTTTGTGTCTTCGAGAAGGACACAGTGGCACACCAACTAAAGTTCGATTTTATGGCGTCAATGGAAAGAACATTTTAAGTGCTGGTGTGTAATTGAAGTATTTTTTAAAAGTTGTTTCATTTTTTCGAATTCTTTTTTAGGTGTTTTGTAGCAATTAATGCTTTTAGCTTATTCGTTGCAACTTTTAAAATTGATTGAATAACTTAATTAATACTTTTGGAATTGAATCATTTTCTGCCCCTTTCTACTAAAGTAGTTTGTTCCTTCTTTTCTGTAAGTTACTATTGTCTGTTATTATGCATGCGTTAATCCAAACTCAAGATCTCGTTTTGATAATTGCATCACCTTTCACTTCTAACATTTATTCCATTACTGCTGTACACTGAGAGGGTGATATGCGATCCTCTCCTGTCTTTAACCCTTTGAACGGCAAAAATATTTCATCTGAATGCTTTGAAAATGGCCTCTCTGTAGCTAAATGGTGAACGCAAATGTTTCGGAGCCGGTTTTAGGGGAATAAACAGAGAGCAACTTTCTACAACGGAGCCGGTTTAAGAGTAATAATCGAAGAACGACTTTCTGCGACGGAGCCGGTTTTAGAATAGTCATCAGAGATCGACTTTCTACGTTTCAGCCGGTTGAAGGGTTAATAGTCTTTTGTAACCTTTAGTGTGTGTTGCTGTAAATAAATGCTTATATTATTAAACTAATCTGCAATATTTGTTGTGCTAACCAATAGTATTATTAATATGAAGAGGGAATCAGCTGGTCACTGAAGGCAGCTAATTTCATTCAAAAATTGTGAATTTATTTTAGATTTGATGGGGTTTATTTGTTATATATTATATTTTTATTTCTTGATTTCTTTTTCCTTTACTTCCACATCTTTTGCTTAGTGAGAGAACACCTGAGTGCCCTATTGACTTTACTGTTGCACATATTTTAACTGTGTATCCCACATTTCATTCTCATCGTGTGACCTATTTTAACCCATCATCTCCAAACATGCAGGACTTGGTGGGAGAATCTTCCCACCCATAGCTTTTTAAACTTTATAGCCATTGGGGTTTCTATCATTAGATATAAGTTTCATTTTCCTCTGATACTCTCTCTTATGAACTCGCATCACAAGTTTTAAAGCACCTGATGTTGAACTGAAATATTTTATTACTGGTATTAACTTTAAATAATTTGCTTTTTGCATAACACAGTTTTCTTTCAAATATATGTTTTGCGTAGTATGTTCATTTTTGGCTATTGTGCCATAAAACTCTATGCAACTAACCTTTTGGGTCATTCCATGTCAAGTGATCCAGAAAAAAAATAATTGGTCGCTTGATCATTTTATAATCAAATGATTTTTTGTATGTTGATTCCTACATGAATAGTGAGTCCAACAAGACTAATTTTAATTTTTTATCTTTTTCTGAATTCCGATGGCAGCCATTTTTATTTTACAAAACATGCTGATTTTTGCGTTTGTAGGGGTTTGCGTTAACTTATATTACTCGGAACTTATATTACTATGACCCGAGATTGATGAAACAAAAACCAGTTTATTCAGGAAGATAGAGCCTTTATTATCTCGAGTACACATTTAAGAAAAATTGTATCCCAAATAGCAAAAATCAGTCTAAAAGTTTGACTTTAAAAATGACAAATTTTCAATTTTTGAAGGCATATAATTCCCAAAAGGAATCTATTCTCCATATTGCTGTTGTGGAGATGTGTAGCTACCTTAATGTACTGTATTTACAAAAAATTTCAACCCTGAGATTTGTTTCTTTGAAGAGTTACAGGCTTTCAAAATCCGAAAATTTCAAAAAATCCAAATTAGTTTAAAAATCTGAAATTTTTACAGATAAACCCTCTATAGTGTATTATACTGCTCTAAAAATTTCATGTTTGATATTTATCTACAAGTCAAGTTAGAAGACTAAAAATCTCATAAAAAATGTATTTTTTATCGAAAATGACAGAGCATTAATTTGATTAAGTATTATTTTTATCATTAATAAATTATAATATGACCTCAAGTAATATTTGTAATTAAAATTACAATTCAAATTAATGCAAACTATCAAATTAATTCTTACGGCATTTTTATTTTCAATTAATGCACCACTTGGTGCATTAATTTTACTTCGTAATTCTTCTGTTAAGTTATACGTTATATTATGTCATGCTTCTATTTATAAGATAATCTCTTAAAATGCAGTCCTAATATATACTTATTCAACACAACGTGTGGATTTTCAGACCTGTTCACAAACTTATGTGATAGATAGACTTCAACAAACCTTGCAAGTTGAAACTTGTCTAGACCTGTAATCTCTTGCCCAAACAAGTCTCTTCAGGCAAGGTGCAAGTAGAAACTTGTCTAGATTTGTGATCTCCAGCCCAAACAGCAGGAATGCGCTAGAATTTACCCGACGGGTTGCCCGATTTGCCCGACAAGGGGGACAAGTGTAATGAAATTGGTCTCAAATTTTCGCCAGATTATTATCTATGAACTACAGTTGAATAACCCGTACAAAAATTTTCCCCGACACGGGGGCACAGCATCCCCAACGGGGGGCCCTGGGCCCCCCAGTCCCCCCTCTGGCGCTACCCCTGCATTAAAGTCTCTTCAGGCAAGGTTACACACACACACAGCAGTACTGATTACAATAGTTCAGTTCAATTTATGCATTTGACTTGAGTGGTTTTGTGAAGTTTTATGTAATTGAAAATATGGAAAGAAAATGTTCTATTGGAATTTTCACAGAAGATGAGAGCTATAAGTGTGTGTATGGTGTTGCAACATTAAACAACTATTCTGAACAGTGGTGTAGCCAGTGGGGTGCTGGGGGTGCTCGAGCACCCCCTGAGATCCTCAGCGGCGCCCTCACGTACCTCAATTTCCTCCAAGATTTACCCTTGCTATTCTATAAAATATTAACAACAGTATTTTAAAGTTCAACAGATCATTTTTTGTTCATTTTTGAGCCCTAAAGTTTTTAAGCTTTAGCTTTATATATTTCATAATTATATGTTTAAAAAATGAAAAAAATTAACTTAGAATTTCAATAAACTTAAGGATGCATTTAACATAAACAATTTAAATCGCAAATATCTAAAACAGATAATTTTCAGAATATCCCTAAAATAAAATTTATTCGTATTGTAAGAAGAAAAGAACGGGCACACAAAGTACATTTACTATCATTCAAGAAAATAAAACAATTATGATGAGAAATATTCTTCCCCGAAATATAAACAGAGATATGAAGCTCATGCGAACGCAGGAAACGAATTCGTATCATTCCATAAGAATATGCTGTGCAAGAAGAAATACGAGACCCTGAGGAATATTCTAGATTGAACTTGATCTTCACTTTTTTTTTCTTTTCTTAAGAATCTTTTAGAAATTTAAACGCATCTGATGGTCGAAGCTAACTGAAGGTTCTGATTTTTATTAATTTAAGAAACGTATTTTCTCATTAGATCCCTGTGATGTTCAACACAGGTTCACTTTCTCACTCCATTTTTCTTTTTAATTTTCATCACTTTTTCATTTTATTTTCCACTTTTGTTTTCTGAAAAATAATGATCTATCTATACAGCCTTATCTCAGTCTGATTTTACCCTCTATGCAAGCTATAAGCTGAACTCCTTTTAGGGATAATTTACTGAAATCTGCTCTTATTAACTCTAGAACTTTCTAGACGTCAATAATCAACAAACCGCTATGCTTAAAAAGTTCGAGATATTTCCTTTTTCCGAGAAGGTTCGTTCTTAAAGGTATATAAGCATGCAGCTGTGTAATTCTTAGAATGGATGGCAATGATGAAAAAGATTGTTCATTTCGTTTAAGTATTGATTTTTGAAATCCTGTTCTTAGTTGTTTTTTTACGTGAATACTAAGTTGATATGTTATGAATTAATTATTGAAGATCAGTAGAACCCCGCTAATCCGAAATTATATATAATTGAAAAGATTTCCTGAAAATATTGAAATCTACATACTAGAAACAAAAAAAGTACTTTTTCAGCATGCATAATTTTGTACACATTGAAGAAACTAATGCAATAATTCAAGGATAAAGTCACTTCATACAGGAGCACATCCATTATTCTAATGAAAAGGGAGACATATTCTCTTTCTATTGCTTTTGAATAAAAGAATTCAAGAGATAGTAGTACTGAGTACTTATAGCTTACATTTTTTTTAGCACACAACTTTTTTCTTTTCTATTTTTATCGGAATTTCGGGTAATCCGAAATTTTTGTAATCCGAACAGTCACCGGTCCCAGATAGTTCGGATTAGGGGGGTTCTACTTTATTAATATTGTGACATTTGCATATAATTTCGATATTAATGCTTGCACCCACAAATTTGTAATTGGATTATGATGTAAATAAATTTGTGTGATTTAATCTTGGGATCTTTTGTTGCGGTAAGAAACATTCCGTGCTTTTCTATCAATATACATTTACGTTAGAAAATTTTAAGTTGATTGCTGTTTGATACAACAATCCCAAACAACGTTTTAAACAAAATGTTTTAACAATATTTATGTTTCTGATATTCTTCAATTTTGATTTTATTTTTTTTAAAAAAGAAGGGTTTAATTTTTAAAGAGAGATTATTTGTTGAATTCAAATCTGTTTTTAAATTAAGCAAGAAAAGTTTAATTTGCTTATAATTTAGTGATATCAATTATTAAAGAAACAAAATTTTAAGGAAATAATTATAAAAAATTGTAATTTGCATTGCTCTAACGTTTTTAAAAATTATTAGCGTTAACGATTTTCCTTCGGGGGGAACATAAAAGTTTTATTTGCAGAAAAGCAAATGCATATTTTCCTTATTTGATAGGGAAAATATTGTACAAGAAGTAAATTCAAGAAAACTGAGGTAGATAAAGAAAAGAGAAAGCTCCCAGGCAGCCATTATCGACAAGTGGAAAAGAATCTGCTATTAGAGAAAGGTGCGAAAAATACACAGAGGATAGAATTATTTTTAGAAAAGAATCTGCAACAGTTAATTTATTTGTCTCTGAATGTTGATACTCTGGAAGTAGACAATGAAAAAGTGACTCCTGCCGTAACATCTCAGTTAGCAGCCCCTGAAGAAGTTATCGACAGTACAGCATTCACTACTCAAAAATCCCTTGCTTTAATTGTGCCAGAAAGTAAAAATTCCTCAATTTCTTTAAAAAACAGAGATGTTGCCCTATTCCGTGGTACAGATTAGTAGGAATGACGCTATGCAGAAACAACTAATTGAAGAGGGGGTTTGGAAGTCTGGAAAAGAATATAAATTTCCACAATCATCTAAAGATAATAGGAGTTTTCAATTTAATAGGCTAAATCGCTTTAACTCGCTTGCGTATAGTGAAAAAGGGGAAGGAGCATGGTGCAAGTTCTGCGTAATATTTGCCCCTGAGCTCAATGCACAAAACACTTTTATTTCAAAGCCCCACAAGAAATATAGAACTGCAATTGAAGACTATTTGAAGCATCAAAATTCTAAAATCCACCAAAATGCTGTCCATGACTGTTCACATTTTTTAAACTGCATGAATAAAAAATCAACTAGTGTAATAAATCGTGTAAATGATCAACGTGCGAAAGAGGTATCAGAGAAAAGAGCCATTCTAGCATCCAAAAGAACTTTTTTTCGCTCGGCAAAAAATTGCCTTGCCGGGACATCGGGAATCTGGAATTCTTACAGAAGACAGTAATGAAAATGAGGGAAATTTCAGAGCAGTATTGCGCTTCTGAATCGATGATGGAGATGAAATTTAAAAAAAAACTTCTAAAATATCATCCTCGAAACTCCAGCTACATAAGCCCGGAGACCCAAAACTTTATAATAGAGGAAATCGGTGAGTTACTGCAAGAGCAAGTAGTAAAAGAAGTGGCTAAAGTAGAATTCTTCAGTATTCTAGTGGATGGGGCAACTGATTGTCCCAAGTAGCACACTATATTGCTCAATATTGTAAAATTGGAAAAATGAATATTGTACAATATTGATTTTTCCAATTTTGTACAACGTAGTTCTCAATATTGTACAACGTAGTTCCCAATATTGAACAACGTAGTTCCCAATATAGTACAACGTAGTTCCCAATATAGTACAACGTAGTTCCCAATATTATTTAATGCATTTTCCCAATTCTATTTGTATTTAATTCATACTTTTTTTACCCGCTTCTGCTACCATTATGTTAAAAGAAAATACTATTTCCTACACAAAATATACTTTTGGTTAAAGTTTTTTACCTACCTTTCAAATTATTCTACTGTAGAGTTACTAAAATCTGAAACATTACACAAAAGTAGTTCAATTCCAAATTGTTCTTCGAATGTGAACACGTAGGTAGTGACATAGAATTGCAAACTATTTTAGAAATATACTTAAATAAGAAAATGTTTATTTGATCCAAGCTTCGTTTAATGATTATTGTATCTTACTCTCATTATCATTGCTTAATTAAGCCTTAAAATGATTTAAAGACCTTTAAATCATTGTTTAAAAAAGACCTACCAAAACTTGCACCAATCTTAAAATTTTCAGACAAACTGCAAACCCTAATTAAGTATGAGTTGGGTAATAGGGTAGATGCTCCATTTCCCAGAGAAAATTTGAAATGGAAATTTCACAGTTGATGACCGTTTAAAGCATATTAAAATCATACTTATACTATTTTTTAGCAAATTTTATTGGCTTTTTTCTAGTTATAAAATTTTTCTGAAGAATATTTTAGATTTTGAGTTATGAATTTTTAAATAAATTGACCCAATTTGTACCAGTTTTGGCCACACTAATATTATATTTTTAACCCTCCGAGTGGTTCGGTCTTCTTTCTAAAGCGATTCGAAAAGCGAGAGGCTGCAGAACCTTTATCTATTTTAAAAGTGTCTTCCTCCCAACAGAAGATTTTCCCAAAAGCGCAGCAGATCAAGTCTCTTCCCCCCTCTGAAGTGTGGACAGTCAGCAACCCCCTTGGAGGGGCGGACTAACCGCAAGAATCCGTTCTATTCAGCTTGGAACCTATTCAAACTAGGTAACTTTCGGAGATACCACCTGTCGTGTGACAAAATTACACTTCATGTCTTCGAGAGCCCTCATTCTGCATATTGCCCGTGTCCATGACAAAAATAAACACCGTTAGACTAGACAAATGCCAGACCGTTAAGCCAAAAAATTGAAGGTTATATTACTTATTTTTCATGTCGTGAGTTTCTAAAAATATGAACATCATTGAAGTTGCATGAAAGTTGATATTCTTTAGATGTATGTGACTTCAATTTATTTGATGTTTATTAATAGTTGTATTTTAAATATTGGCTATACTTCATATTATTAGTTGTCTTTTTTATATTCTTGATTTCAATTTACTACACGTCAGCATATTAGTCTACGAATGTAAAAATTATTTCCTTAATTTTAAGGTTTAACTACAATGCCATTTATATATATTTTACTAATCTCTGATGGCACTATAAAACTTTTCATATTGTTTCTTGATTTAGTATTCGGCAAAAAGTAAAAAATTTAGAGCCGATCACAAATAGAAACGGAGCTTAACTGGCGTAATCCGTTTTGTATGCACATAAACATTTATTATATAGATAGTCACATAATAATCTATATTCCAAAATAGCCAGTAATAATTAATGCACATGAAGGATTATAAATAACCTTCTTAACCCCTGAATAATGTTTTAAATAAAACAATATACTTCAAGCCTTTTGTACTGAAACTAGTTATATATGCTTTTTAAGAGGGCGAGTTAATAATCCTCAAACTAAAGATTACATTTAGAAAACCAATGCACTAAATGTCGGAAGAAATAGCTTATTCATATAACCTTTATTTAGTACGCAAGAGATTATCTTCTATTATAATAAACGGAAATTTAATTCACCTGAAATTTGAAACTTTGATACTATAGTCCAGGTAGAGCATCCAGTCGCGAATTTTTCAAAATTAAATTTAATTCTTTATTTATAATTTTTTTATCGAAAAGTAATGGCATATTGAGTTTCAGGGGCATTAGAGTTTTTTTACCCGATTGAAACGAAAATTGGGCAATTAAGGTTAAAAGACCACATACCAAATTTCATTTATCTAAGTCGTTGCGTTTGGGAATTATAGTGTTCACAAGCATGCGATTACAGAAACCGACCGACAGTCAAAGTTTCAAGTTATTTCGTCCAAAATTTAATACGGGCCTACATTCCTAATTTTTGAAACTGTGTACCAAATTTTATCTATCTAGCTATTGAGTTTTGAGTTATCGTGTTCATATGAACCCTAACAGACAAATTTCCCGTTTACGGACTTTATCCAAAAATTGATTGATATATACTAATTTTGTATGAAGTCCATACACCAGATTTCGCCTTTCTAGCTTTAACCGTTTTTGAGTTACCGTGTTCACAAACAAAATTCCAAAATTGTGTTTTTCGGACTCAGGGAGGTCTAAAACGTGGAGAGTAATCAAAATCTCGTGTTGAAATTTATGATCTACGATTATAATACTTTCTCTTTGTATACTTCGTTTACTAGAAAGTAAAAACGATCAAACTTTTTTTCTATCAATTTTACGAAAATGCGCTAGCTACGAAGTAAAGTGTTATTGAATTTTTTTTTCTACAGACAATTTTTTGCAAACTTCGCAAAATCAAAGAATAAGGAGAAAAATTTAACACCTATTCGAAATTAATCAGGTGCCTTTTTACAATTTATAAATTTCTTGGACGTTATCGGTGTGATATTCAAAAACATTTTTGGGCCTTTTCATACCAAATATAAAGGAAATTTAACTAACATAAAACTGACACTTTACTGTTTTTCTTAAAAAATTAAATTATAGATCTAATTCAAATATATCATACAGCTTGGAAAATAAATAAGAGTCTCATTATTATCCATTAAAGTTCAGAATGAAAATAAATACCTGTATATAAATCAGAATTTTATTTAAAAAATTATACTTTACAAATCACAGCACTCACACAAGATATTGTGATAAAACACACTGTCTAGCATGTGACGGTGGAGTTTGGAAATAATTCAATGCCTGAGACTACTATTATTATTAGAAGTACTGTCTTCAAACTCGTTAATAACGTGTCGGGATGCATCATAGGTTTGTAACACATATTAGTGGATTCTTGTCTCATAGCATTTATTAAAATTCAGCTCGCAATTGGCATAAGAGCTACCAAAAGCAATGCAATTCAGGCATTTAGATTTGATCACTTAATGAAGAATGCATATCAGCAAAACTATAACGCTCAAGGAACTAGTGCATAAATACAGTATCATTGAAGTAAGCATTGATATTTTCTTAGAAATGGTTTTGTGTTCTTACATTTTAAAAAAGAAATAAACATTTTCACTGACTATTGAAATAAACTTAAACTGCAGATGTTATCAGACTCTTAATACGATAACTAAAAGTCTTTTACGATCACTCAAACGTTAAATTTAGTTTATATTATGCTTTACGTTTCCATGAAACCAAAATTTTCTCTAACAAAAATACAATATTTTAAAACATAAAAAATAAAATTTTCATCCCTTTTCTTTAACATTTGTTTCAATGTTTTCTCAAAGTGAGCAAAAAATAAATTGAATAATAATTATTTGAAAAAATAATTGTTTTTTTTTCGGAATTTATTTCATTTTGATGAATTTAAAAGAAATTCTAAGTAGTGTAATATAGAAAACTCATCTAAAAAAAAAACTGTTATAGTTTTAAAAAATCACACCTAAACCTGAAAGTTAGTTTTTTTCAATTCAATGTTATATAACGAAATAAACAACCCCCTCTTTTCTTATCACCCCCGGCTTCTCAAATTTTTCTATGCTTGAATGGGGTATTGAAAGAGATTGGGCCACAAAATCTATTTTACTTAACAATTCGATTAAAACATTGATGCATTGAAATAATATCTCATATAACATAAGTGTATTACAGGGAAAACACTTGATACATAATACTATTTCAATCCAGGCTGACAAATATTAAACCGAACTTATACAGAATCCAAATTCGGACACACACAACTAGAAGAAAAATCTAAAACTGACCTTCTTTCTGAAAGAAGACCTCAATGCAGATAGCGTTAAAATGCCCCAAGCCAAAGGGGGTGTGGGGTCTTGGATCCTGTTTTATCTCTAATTTGCAGTAAGTACATTCTTATCAGCACTCATTGTGTCGACCGCTACACTACCCAGCTAATCAATCAAAATGTCAAACCAAGGAAGGGGGAAGACATTCGAAAAAATACGTTTATCGCACTTTAGAGACAGTTCACAAGAGACGTAAATATCCGGGCTGACCGCTTTCGGCGTGTCTGTGACCACACATTAAAATGCGTGTTTCCCGCTTATGAGGTAGTCCAAGGTCGACGTAGAAATACGTGTGAAAAGCTCAGAGGGTTAACGGACATTTCAATGAATTTTAAGAAAAAATAAATAATTTTTATGTAATATGTATTTTAGTACATTATTTTCTGTTATTTTAAATGGAATTTTTTTTATGAATGTATAAAGATATGTAATAAAATTTACTTAAGCTGAATTTAGCTGCAGATTTCTGTTTTAAAAAAAAGTAACACGAATGTAGAAAACAATAATTTAATTTGGTTGATAAAATACAAACTGTATATACTTAAATAACTTTTTTATAACGTACGAAACAAAACATGGGGAGAGGAATAAACGTACATTGCAAATATTTAAAGTATATGCTTTTTCTTACAAATTAAGAATTTGCATTATTAAACTCACTAACAATATCACAAATATATATTTTTATAATTTTTAATTGCAACATTAATCAAATTCATCAGAATCATTTTTAAAGTTAAAGCAATCCATGCACATAAAAGAATATTCCTCATCACTCGAGTCAGGTTCCTCAAGTTGAAATTTTCTAACATAAATGTGAGGTAAACATTCAAAATGGAGATGTTTTTGACAATACATTTTGAATGGCCTTAACTGCATTAGCAACTTTAGATGGCGAGTAGCAAAATCTTTTTATGGATTTGCTACCTGCCTTCTTATTTTTAATTGGAGCAATTACTATGTAAAATGAAAACAAAATTAAATCAGTTACTTTTATTTTAGAAACAAAACTAAATCAGTTACTTTTATTTCAGAAACAAAATTACATCAGTTACTTTTCATTTTAGAAACAAAACTAAATCAGTTGCTTTTATTTTAGAAATAAAATTAAGTTAGTTGCTTTTATTTTAGAAATAAAATTAAGTTAGTTGCTTTTATTTTAGAAACAAAACTAAATTAGTTGATTTTATTTCATCCAGATATTCTTAAATTTATGTAATGGATAAAAACACAATAATGAAGTTATGCGGCCAAAACTGGAGCATATAGTGTTCCACCTTTGGCCACCTGCATGACCTAACCTGGAACATATAGTAAATTTAAAGTTCCAGTTTTGGCCACCACCCATTTAATCTTAAAAATAATTAATTTTGATATGAAATCGGAATAAAAAGAAAGCTTACCTCATAAACCTTAAGGGTAATCAGTTTTAGATTAATCATTTAATTCTGAGAGCCTGATGATGAAAAACTGGAAAACCTTGTTACTTAACAAAAACCTTAACAGTTGTGAGCACATAATACATGATCATGCATTCAATTTTTTTACAAATCACATGTTTGAGAAAAATGAACCAATCGGGTTGAAAATAGTAAAATAAAGATAATTTTTAAGTGTTGGAATGCTTCTTATTGGTTAATTTGAAATTACTGGTTAATTATTGGAAAAGCAGATCCAATGTGGCCAAAACTGTGCAGTGGCCAAACGTGGAGCATCTACCCTACTGTAAAAGTTCATTTCAGAATATTAGTTAAGTAAAAATTTCCTTCAATTTTTTAAAAATATAGTTGAATGTCTGTGAGTCGAAGAGAAATTATAACTTGTTTTTTATGATTTTTTTAAAATCGTAATTTGCTATTGTAAAATTCATTCGATAAATAGTTCAATTCCATTTAAGCGGATAAAATAATTTAGCACCTAATAATAATTTAGCACTTCACGCACTTTAAAAAATGAACCTAAAAATACACTATTGCATTAATTATTTTAGAAAATTTAAAAAAATAGTTTAGACCATGATTAATTTCCATAGACAAGTGCTCAACTGTATTAAATGCATTTCAGAAATTCCAGTTTTTAAAATTCTAATTTTAAGTATAGTAAAGTTTTAGTAAATTTCTAATTTTAACATTGAATTCGAATTTGATTCTCAGGTTGTTAAAAACTAAAATTTTCACCAGAAAAAATGAGTGAAAATTTATCGTAAGAATGAAGCTACCAGGCAAATAGGAGTTTTAGTTCACAAAACAACAAACCAAGATGGCCAAACCATTTAAAAGAATGTGTAGTTGAACAGAGTGCAACACCTTTAAAAATATATTTGTGCTCAAGAAAAAAATAATTGGATTTTAAATATTCTTTTTGAAAAGTCAACTTAAGATCAATAAATATTATTTAAAAAATTATAATTTTTCACATTTAAAGCTACGATAACACAAAAAGAAAAACTAAGAAAATAGGTAAGCAATAACTGATAATAACATATATAGATATAAAATTAATTTTATTATTCAACAGTATAAAATGAAAGTTACATTTAATTCAATAATTTTGGGGGGCTCTGGATCTTTCCTAGTCACAAGCCGAGGCCAAAACACGACGAAACTTTTCTGCCAGTTCCTCTCTCCTATCTTCTGTGAACTTTAAAGCTGCAGCAGTTGTATAACAGAAGAAAAAAAGCATAAGTTTCAAAATGCTGAATATTAGGACAACTCTTTATTTTTGACTCATGCATTATATTTTATTTGATTTTCCATATTCATTTCCTCAGGCTTTGCTAAAAGAATGAATTAAAGTCTCTTAGTTTGTTAACCAAGCATTAACTCCCATTTGAACTATTAGGCCCTGATGCGTCCTATCGATAGTTCTAAAGTTTTTATGAATGTTATCTAACAATTTGCACAAGTCTTTCGCGGATTCATGAACAGCCCCAACTGACGTTCTTCAACTTTTCTTTCGATTGTTATTCAAATAGAAATGGGGAAGTGAAAATTCTGTGCATTGGAAATCTACTCATGTTGTATTTGTTACCATTAATACATTTTCACTGTATATGTATTTAAAATAGGATATTGAAATTCCAACACATATCCATTTTTAATGTTACATATGAAAGTAACAAATAAAGTAATTAACTGAAACAGAATTAGTGAGCATCATGACATCTTCACTCTAATAAGCTGTTTCATTATCATGATGCTTTTGATGTTCATGCCTTAAATTTCTCCTAGATAAGATACAATAAGATTAAAACTGCATATTTCTGAAATGAAAATAAATACTCCTTTTTTCTTGCATAAGAAATATTATAATGCTTACAAAAAAAAACAATTGTAAAACATTGTAATGAATAAATTTGATAAAAACAAGGCCATCAAATTAGAAAAACAAACCAGTCATGATTAATTGAACCATGGACTGAAATAAAAAACATTGTCACAAATTGCTTAAGAATTAATCTTTTATTGCTGGTCATATTGCAACTATATTTAATAAATTTTAGACAATACATTTTTATTGTAGAAACAAAAAAAAACCTTACCAAAGAATTGCATTATAGAATTCTTCAACTACAGTTTTTGACCCAGGTGACTGTATTGCACAGCAGCTCTTTGGCAGATAACTTTTTTCTTCCTAATGAATTTTTCGCATATATGGTGGTTTTCTTAAATTTTCAAGGTTGTGTTCTTTAATAGAAAAAAAAATTACATTAAATACACTAAGAGGAAGTCCCAAATGGTCCATTCTGGAATTAAAATAATACAATTTTTCTAAGAGAACATGATGAATGCCTCACCAATAAAAAAACTGTTAACTAAAATTACACTAACGAATATGCAACATATTTGTATAGCAAAATACAAATAGACAAAAATACTTGCACAAAAATGTAAAATTCAAAAAATCCACAAAATTCAAACAATCTTGAATTAATTTACAAAGAATAAGAATCTAAGGCAAATAGGCCTCTTCAACTTAAGCATTATACTGAACATATATATGTAAGCTTTATAAGTATAGAGT
The DNA here is from genome assembly GCA_013235015.1 of Araneus ventricosus. Taxonomy (NCBI): domain Eukaryota; kingdom Metazoa; phylum Arthropoda; class Arachnida; order Araneae; family Araneidae; genus Araneus; species Araneus ventricosus. The sequence continues at coordinate 23,346 of BGPR01002509.1, read as the reverse complement.
GAAGCATAGCAAGCAAGGTATTTCTCTCTGGAGGACTTGACTGGCACATTTTTGGCACAAATCAACGATACTAAAAACAGCAATTAATCTCTTTATATTAATTCAATAAAATGATCTTTTTTATTAATTCGAAGAGCAGTAATACAAACAACATACAAGTAAATGGACCTCTAATACTACACAACTTAAAAATTTAAGTTAAAAATGTAAAAGGAGAACTAAATGCCTTTTGCTTTAGATGAGGGATTTTTAGTTTGAGATATTCCTATATACCTGCTATATTACTATATATAGAGGAGACTGGGGTACAGTTGACCTATGGGTACCATGGACCATTCTCTATTATATTTTGTTTTTGAATGTTTATTTTGACAAGCCTGTAGTGCTGAAAAAAAATTTAAACCCATGTGTCTACTGACAATTAAGCCATACTATTTTTGATTGGTGATTTACATTAACTAAAGGTAAATATTTTCAGTGAAGCATATTTTCTTTTCTGGATTAAAGAATTATATTTTCGAAAACAGTGCTCTACATATTAAAAAAGATAATATATTATTATATTTAATGCAGTTAAAACAACTGAATATGACATTTCTTTTATATATTTGTTGTCAAAGTTCTACATGGGGTACAATGGACCACCCAAACTGGGATACAATAGACCATCAGTTCTGTATTCCATATGCTTTTAATAGTTAGACATTATATAAGGATTAGCAAATTGTTTTAATTTTAGAGAGCAAATTCACTATTCAATCATGTCATATACATATTTTAAGTGTAATTGAAGTATTACATTTACAAATTTCAAAACTGACTCATATTTTTGGATCTTATGTTGGATTTATGTTTGATCATCACTGTTGCAAGTCACAATTGACATTAATAAATATTAATTTGTTAGCAAGTGAATGTTTTTTTAGTAACCACAAAATGTCGATTTTGTTGCAAGCCATTTTTAAGGTGTGTTTCATTCTAGCATATAAAAGAGCATTCAAAAGAAAGACTATTCCTGTCAATATTTACGATACAATGATATAAATATTCTTTATCATCATATATTAGTTTAAGCACCAGCCATGTTTTAAATTATAAAGCTAAATAATGTGCAATTTGTAACTCATAATTAGTTTGGAAAAATCATTAGAAGCAAGTTTTTAAAGATAAAAAATTCCTGTCTTTTTATATGCAAATTTAGAATCTGAGAAATAAAGGAAGAATTTAATAATGAAAATAAGACAATGCAAAAATATTTTTTATCCATTTTTATCTGATTTTAAAATACTTGCAAATTAAAACATTACTCACAATTACAAATTACATAGTTATACATATTTTTTCTTTACTCCATGGGACGTAAGCAGTTTCCCACCTTATTTATTTACTTGAGATTTTTCTTATTTTCATTTTATAAACATTCAGTCAATTTTTAAATTCTTAAACTTTAAAAAAAGTACAGCTATATTAAGATAAAATTAAATGAAATAGTATGATTTTTTTAAAAATAATATACCTATTAATTTGTATCTGTGGATATTATACATAAATTAAGTGTTGAATGAAATAAAATTAATTAAAAAATAGGTAGTATTGTTACATAAAAACATTTCTACAGATGATGTAAAGCATTAAATTAATATTTTATCATTAACATATTAATTTATCCTAGTTCTGTTATTACAAAGGATATGTTTAACTTAAGTCTTCAATGGTAACATTAGGTTCTGTTTATAATTGATACAGAATACAATGATGAGGGAATCATTTCACAGTATGATACTAATTTCAGTAGTGAAATAAAAGTTGAGAATTACATTTTAGTCGAATTTAAAACAAAAAAGACAGTGGTCCATTTTATCGGTTTAATAACAGAAAAAAAGTTATTATGTTCAAAAACCTAACCAAAACATGTCCATTTCCCCTCTTATATTATAGATGGATCCTTAGAAAGTTTTCACACAAAGATTGCCATGAGTTGTCCAGAACCTACATTTTCACAAGAATAATTGGGAGTTTCAGCGACATGAAAATCTTTTGTTGTTTAATTTTCCAAGTTTAATATTCATTAATCTTGCATTATATGCATACACTGATGCCATCAATAAGCAAATATGATGCATTCTATGTTTTATGCTATTAAAAAATGTAAAGCATTAATATATATATTTTTTAAATTTACTGGTGGTTCATAATATCCCAGCCTTGGGAATGGTCCATTTTGCCACTTAAAAATTTAAATTAAAAAAAGGATGGATCATTATAGATTTAGAGTGAGTGTAATATAAACCTTAGTAGATAACATGTAGGCATATTTTCAAACACAAAAAGTCAGTACTTTGAGAGCAGACATTCAAAATTTACAAAAGTTGTCCATTATATCCCATGTCTCTCCTAATAGCTATAATATTCATTAGGTAACCTTTTCTAATTTTTTATGCTTTATATAAGCATATAAATTTAATTTTAGAAAATGTATGCATTTATTTGTACTATTTAAATCCCCATTGTTTCATTAAATTTATAAAAAAAAGGATATATGCTTCCTATTTAAGTACAGTTTTCCAGAATCAATATAAAACTAAGGTCTGAATAAATCACTCGTCTATGATTGGATAACAAAATTTAACATGCAATATAACATTTTGAATTTCATAAATATTATATTATGATAGACAGTAATATTTTTCACATGATTATACAAATATGTTTAAATACCTTTTATTTGAAAGTAGAAAATGAAGATGAAACTTAGTAGGCTATAATACACTTGATCAAAAAATAAACAATGCTAAATTGCACAAACTACAGTTTCATGGCTTTGATCTGATGTGAATTCCCGCCCAATGATAAGCGAAACGCATGCGCAATAACTCAATTCAGATCCCCATAGATAAAATGACGCAAGCGTACGTGCAGGACATGACTGAAGAGCATGAGAAAAGAGGTCGAATATAGTTATGAATATTGTTCAACGTTGTTCAATGTAGATTTACAATATTGTCAACAAAATATTGTACAATATTATACAATATTCGGCTTCTTAATAGAAAACTGTTCCAGTGAATTTTTCGAAATAAAATCTCAAATAAAATGAATTCTTAAGATGTAACTAATATTTTTACAACAAAATTTTACATTAAAGTTGTGAAGTTTAGTTCAATCACTAAAAGTCAATTAAAATATTTACTTGTTAAATTCTAAAAAGGGATGAAAATTAAATTGTATTTATTGTAAAGTGTAGTTAAATCACTAAAAGTCAATTAGAATATTTATTTGTTAAATTCTAAAATGGGTGAAAATTAAATTGTGTTATTGTAAAGTTTAGTTAAATCACTAAAAATCAATTGAAATATTTAATTGCTAAATTCTAAAAAGGGATGGCATTTAATTAAATTATGTAAAGCTTAATTGGAATATTTTACTTAGAAAATTCTGAAGACCTTGGAATGCTAGAAGAAAGTGTGTCTTAAATTAATTAACTACACAGCCGTGTATAATATGATAAATTAAGTAACTATTATTTATTTCTATTTTGTTATTCAAATCGATTATTGTATCCTTTGATTAACTACAAAAATGATAAAAAGTGTCTGATGCACAGCCATATATGATATGACGAATTAATTAGCTATTATTCATTTTGTTTCTCAAATCGATTAGTTTATTCAAATTAAGTAGCTATTATTCATTTTGTTTCTCAAATCGATTAGTTTATTCATTTAAAAAAAATCTGTTACACAGCCATGATGTTATGTACATTAATTAATTATTCTTCTTATATTTTTTAATTATTTATTCTTTTATTTTTTTATTTTCATCCCTCAAAAAATCGTTTATCTTATTCTTTTAGTATTCAGCTAAATAAATGAAGAATTGAGAAATTATTATTAAGGAGTATTTTAATTCCGTTCAAGTAAAATCTCAGTTTGAGCAAGAGTCCATTGAACCTAGAGATCTCCCGCCCATAAGCTAAGCATGGCACTCGCCTTGCGAAGCAAGCCCGAGAAATATTCTCTCCATATGCCCAGCTTTCAAACAAGTAACGATTAATTCTTTACTTTCTTGTAAACAACAAATAAACCTAAGCTCAAAAATGTTCCATCCCCACTTTTAAAAGCAGCCGGCGGTTAAAAATTCTGTGTGTCCTTCTTGAAATTGTCGGTAAAATTCTGATTCACGCACATTTCTGCCAGCTGACGATCAGTAGTTAAGAAACCTTTGACCCGGAGTGGCTCAGTTTCAGAAATTTTCAACGTTTCCGACAGAATTATTGCCTTTTTCTTGCGCTTTCCGTGACAAGAGTTCACTTGTAAAATTCCATTCTAAAAGTTATTACTCCGTTGCAGAGGAGCGAACGATTTCTATTTCTTTACCTTTGACCTGGGTGCGATTCGTGCGGGTGTTTCTGTTAGATGTCTTGTCAACACATAATAATCCCTTTTCGCTGGAAAAAGTTCAGAGCCGCCTTGCCCCACGTGGTATATTGCTAGGGAAAGCATTGTAGGTAGCTTGGATTGGTTTAGAAGGTTTCATATCGTGATTAATTTTCGCCCTGGAACCAATTAAAATCGAAGGTTGCATGGTTTTCGGATTTTCAAAGATTCAGAAAGATTTTCCTGGCATGATGCCTTTCGCCAAGGGGGTTTATAAGAAAAAAGTTGGAGATTTTAAGGGAGAGAGAGAGAACTTAAAAATTTTCTTTGAACTGGTCTTGAAAATTTTAAGGAGGAGATTTTTTTTGAAAAGGATGGCGATGCGAAGAGTGTCATGTGGAGCAGTTTAGAACGTTCGTTTGAACCTTGAAGTGAAGATTAGTGCGAATGTAGTGTGTGCCTGATTTGCAAGGAGGGCGAAAGGTAGCAGCGGCAACTAGCGGATTCAAAAGGGTTTTTCCCCTGAGATCATCGTTCGGCGAATTAGCGTCCCATTTTTCATGAACTTGATGCCTGCCGAGCGGTTGATGTGCAGATAAAACTATCCAAACATGATTTCACCTTTTGATAAGATGCCCGGAGAATTCGGCCCGTCACACCAAAATGCCACTTGCCTGCTTCTGATTGTGTTGCGCCACAGAACCAGAGGCTCGAAAGCGTAATAGTAACATACCAGATGACAACAACATGGAAAAAGGATTGCTTAAATTACTACCTTATCATCCTGATATGCTATACAATGAGCATCGTATTGCCACTGGCAAACACCTATGTCTTCTTCAGTGCGCCCATTAGATGAAACAGCGGCGAGACACGAACAATATTTACTTCAAGGCCCGACGAGTGAAACTATTGAATAACGTCAGCCAACCGCATGTTGACTTTTTCCCTTCAAGATGAATATGGCCACTAGAAAGAGTCTGAAGTCAAAATCTCCAGCCGACAACCTGAATGTAAGTTAAGTAAATATTTTGACCCCCATTATAGGATAATGTTTTTCTTCTCTATAAATGAGATATTAATTTTATTTTTATCTGTCATTATGTGTTTCTGTTAGGTATACAGTCTTCCCTTGTTCTTAATAGGCATAATGTAAATATTAATTCTTTAACTAAAATGAAGTTTAATATAGGTTTCAATTTATCCTGATAAGCATGATGTAAGGTCTAATTTTGTTGACCAATGTAAAGTTTAATGCAGGTTTTAACTTATCTTGGCAAGCATAATGTAAAATTAAATTTGCTATCTAATGTAAAGCTTTATACTTGAGAAATTTGGATTTTGTTTAATTTGAGTACATGTGAGTTATGCAACTTCTTTCCCTTTTCTGTTTCTATATGAAGTTTTGAATTTTTTCAACATGACGGAAATAATTTAATTTGTAAGAAATGAAATGTATAATTTTAAACATCAAATAATTTAATTCGTAGGAAATGTAATGTGTAATTTTAAACATCAAATAATTTAATTTGTAGCAATTGTAAAATTATAATTTTAGACATCAAAATTATTAATTTCAAGAAGAAAATAGAAATTTAGGAAAATTAAGAATTATAATGAGAATGAAAATGTTAAATTTTAAATGAATTGTCATGATGGAAATTTATAATGTAAGAAGAATTAAAATCTTATAAAAATGCAAAAATTTTATATTATATGCTGTTTTAAATTTATGCTTATTTTGAATGTGTAAACAAATCCATGGATGTTATCTTATCAGTTTCGAACATAGAATGTCTAAGATATTTACAGAAATAATGTTTTTGGAATGATTTGACATCAGTGAATGTGCAGTAATCAATGCATATTCTTTAGAAGTAGAGTTAACATCTATTGCATATGAATAATTCACCTGTTATAATGAGAAGAGTTATGTGTGTTTAGTTAAATTTATATAATTGACTGAGTAATACATTAACATTTTAAGGGGATAATATTTATGATAATCTTTAATATCAATTTAAATTTAAATTGGAGAGGGTCACTCATATAATCCTAAAAATGATAAATTTAATATTTTAGTAATTGAATAGGCTGTTAGGGTAAAATATTGGAATTATTAATGAACATATAATTAAAAATCTGTTTGAGAATGGGTCGACCCTATTACTGGTTACTTATTTTAAAAGATTGTCATGCTGATGTCATGCGTTGCGTTGAAAATTCTTTTATGTGTGTCAATATGATATGTGTTTGATAACGTGCAGAGAGTTATTTGATAAATTGATTAGATTTAAAACTTGGCTTTGTTTTTCTTGTCGATACTTAAGCACTGAGAGAAAACGAATTTGATTAGGGTTATTGCGGGTTAAAATTTCTTTTAACCTTACACAACGCAGTTTTATTAGTCCCTTTCTAAGTTTATATTGATTTTAATTATGGAAGTTATTTTTAAGGATATTTTGAACAGAAATCTAGTAGAGAATGCATCTTATGCCTGTTGCTAAGAGATTCACTAAGTGGAGATATTAGTTAATGGTTTATGAGTTTGTTTGATGTTAATTGGAGTTAAAGATATGAGATTTTAAGATTATTGATATGTGTAGAAATTCATCTTGAAGTTAGTAAGCATTGAAATTTGTGAATCTGATGAGCAACAGATGTAGTGACATTTTAAATATTGAAATTTCTGAAATATCTGAAGGTGTAAATTTCTAATTGATATTCTTAAATTACTTAATCTAAAGATTTGATTAGTAATGTTGTAAAGGCTCTTAAATCTATCAAAGAATTTCAAGATTCTTAATATAGATACTAGCTGTGTGGCCCGGCGTTGCACGGGCTATCTCGAATAATGCATCATTCCCTGACGGAAAGAAGTGAGGTAACGTGACACATGCCCAATATTCTCTCTTAAATAAATAAGGCGAAAAGAGCTGTTCAAACATTCCGCCCACGAAAACGTGTCAAAATGAACTATTTAAAAAAATACAAAAAGATTTGTTATTTTGTAAAAAAAAATTATTCCGTGTCCTAGCGAAATGAAAGGTATATCTCAGATGTTCCCAACCTTTATTCCCTCGCGCACCTCTTGATTAATTTTTGACATATCTTCCCCAACTGTCTATGCTAAGAAGTTTTTATCAATAATTATAAGGGCTTAGAATAGCTTAAAAGTTAAATAACTCGGATTTGACATTTGCCTGGAAAATATCTGCTCGACTTATTTTATTTTTTATTGCATTTTTACAATAGTATTAGTTTAACGCCAAAACAAATGAAATCAGTATTGTAATAATTTCGCATTAACTTATAAGGATTGCTAATAATTACACTCCGTATTAATCAACTATTCAAGTGGTATAGTTATTAAATACCAAGGGTCTTGGAGGAACAAAGTTCTATAACATTTTTAATCCCTTATGTTTTCTTGTTTCCGCCATTAACAACTTTATTTCGCGTACCCCCAAATGGTCTTTTGCGTAACCCCAGGGGAATGCGTACCACAGGTTGGGAATCTCTGGTCTATCTAATTCTAGTCTAGCTGTATGGCCCGGCGTTGCACTGGTTATCTCTAATAATGGGATATTCCCGAGCGGAGAAAGGCGAGGTCATGTGAGGCTTCGGGTCCATATATTTTCATATGGCCCGCCTCTGTTTTTCTCAACAAAAATTGTCACTTACTTTCCCCAACAAACGTTACGAAGTTAAACACCTTAATACAAAAAAGGAAAGAAAATTATTTTTTTCCCGATATTAATGAATCCAAACACACAAGCTCTCTAAAAAAGAAATACTGAGTGACAATCGGCTATTTCTTTGTTCTTCTGTATCTTCCGCTCTTCTCTTCTGGCCACGTTGTGCCATAGTTGACAATTGGCGGTTTCTTTCTTCGTCAGTTTCAGCAACTCTCCTTTCACGTTTTCTAATTGCCTGCTGTCTACGGGCAGCATCCCGTGTAAATCCACTTTTTCTTTTAGGCATCGGAAAAAGCGAGAATTGAACAAAGCAAAAATAGTAACTTCCAAATATCAGTTTAAAATAGCAGCTACCAGAAGTATTTAAACTTGATCAAATCAATGAATAATGATTAAAATCACTAACATAACTAATCTACATCTTTCGGCGCATAACTTTACAGAAACAAAACACGCCTATAAATTCGTTAAAATGATTCTGATTGACGTTATATCACAGGATAAAAAAAAAGAATTTATACACTTCCAACAATACATTTTTTATTTCTGCCAGCGTCACTTTTTTATTGTTGTTGTAACAATGTTCTTTAAAGTAAACGACTTCAACAATAAAATAAATTTTGAATTGCGCTGTAACAATGAAAAGTATTGTTATAAAGTATCCCAAACAATGAAAAGTATTGTTGTAAATTAGTTTTTAATTAATATCTTTTTTACTAATTCTAATTTCGGAATTTAAATGGCCGAAATGGATTCCTTTTATTATTCCCCATCTTTTGGTACTTTCCGCGCTCTTCTCCGTTCGGCGGTTCGTGAGAAGATAGAAGGACATACATACATACATACGTTTGTTTACCTTCGAATTTTAATAGGATAGACTAGCTGCATGGCCCGGCGTTGCACGGGCTAAATCGAATAATAGCTGAGGTCACGTGACACATGCCTCATATTATGTAATTATATATATACATATATATATAATTATGTGTTATAATATTGTTGAAGTGTGTTGTATTAGTGTTTTCACCTCCTGCTTCAGCTAGGTGTAGATGAGAGGTCCTGTGATAAATTTGGCCATGAATTCTGAAGCAATACGCTCCTCTCCCTGTAGACGGTACAGTCTGTGCACCCATTGAAGCACTGTTACAACCTTATGTTATTTTTGAAATGCACTGATAATTCATCGGAGCCATCCATCAATCCTTTCATTTCCACTGGATAAACTGAAGCCTGCTCAATTATATTTCCATTATGACAACAATGAGTGTAAATTCCTCTGGTATTCTTTTCATCCCGGAAATGCAGCCCTCCGCATTTCAGACAGAGATTGTCCATTTCTCCACAGTTGTTTTCTTCAACAATAGGGTAAAGAACAGTTCTAGCTACATAAAAAGTTTTTATCTGATGGTGATTTTGTCCTTCAATAACATTTAGACGGCGTTCTCTTGCATGTTGTAGCATGGCTGACAATCGGCTATTTCTTTGTTCGTCTGTTTCTTCGGCTCTTCTCTCCTGGCCACGTTGTGCTATTTTTGCCAATCGGCTATTTCTTTGTTCTTCTGTCTCTTCGGCTCTTCTGTGCTGGCTACGTTGTCCCATTACTGCCAATCGTCCATTTCTTTGTTCTTCTGTTCCCTCGGCTCTTCTCTGCTGTCCACGTTGTGCCTTGTCTGACAATCGTCTATTTCTTTGTTCTTCTGTTTCTTCGGCTCTTCACTCCTGCCCACGTTGTACCATGTCTGACAATCGGCTATTTCTTTGTTCTTCTGTTTCTTCCGCTCTTCTGTCCTGGCCACGTTGTGCCATAGTTGACAATCGGCAGCTTCTTTCTTCTTCAGTTTCAACAACTCTCCTTTCACGTTTTCTAATTGCCTCCCGTTTACTGGCAGCATCCCCTGTAATTCTTCTTTTTCTTTTAGGCATCGGAAAAAGCGAGAATTGAACAAAGCAAAAATAGTAACTTCCAAATATCAGCTTAAAATAGAAGCTTCCACAATTATTTAAACTTGATCAAATCAATGAATAATGATTAAAATCACTAACATAACTAATCTATATCTTTCGGCACATAACTTTACAGAAATAATACACCCTTTTTAATTTCGTTAAAATGATTTTGTTGGACGTTATATCACAGGATAAAAAAAAGAATTTATACACTTTTAACAATACATTTTTTTATTTCTGTCAGCGTCACTTTTTTATTGTTGTTGTAACAATGTTCTTTAAAGTAAACGACTTCAACAATAAAATAAATTTTGAATTGCTCTGTAACAATGAAAAGTATTGTTATAAAGTATCCAAAACAATGAAAAGCATTGTTGTCAATTAGTTTTTAATTAATATCTTTTTCACTAATTAAAATTTCGGAATATAAATGGCCGAAACGGCTTCCCTGGATTATTCCCCATCTTTTGGTACTTTCCGCGCGCTTCTCCGTTCGGCGGTTCGTGAGAAGATAGAAGGACATACATACATACATACATACGTTTGTTTACCTTCGAATTTTAATAGAGTAGATTCATATGCTGGTAATTTGAGGAAATATTAATTTCAAAGATGAATTTATTGTAAGGGTGCATATGATTGCAAGATTTGGATATAGAGTACTAAATGTAAACAAGTTAATAATTCTTCTAATAATTTTTAAAAAAATCAAAACTCCACGACACACACACACACACATTAACAATATTTAAAAATTTCGAGCCTTCTTTTATATTGTTCAATATTATACAATATTGTTATCCGGTATTAGATATTTATCTGTATTCACAATATTGCCCAAAATATTGCACAATATTGGTGTGCTACTGGGGGTAGCGTTAAACGAGCGGCCTTCCTCAAATGTTAATTTTCATTTTGTCAATACAGATTAAAGCAAAAATTCGTGCAAATAATTCGCATTCAAAATAGAGAGAGAGATAGATAAAATCATAGTTTGATGTTGATAGTTATTTTTTTCTGCTTAATTCATATTTTACCAAACGTTTAAGTTTATAAAATATTTGAAGACGATTATCTGTCATTTGTGTAAAGGTTTTCTTTTGCGTATTTATCAAAATTTTCATGTTGTTATGATAAATACCTATCTCATTATTTCATCAAAATAATTTTTCCATCTTTAAGTGCTTTGCTACTGTTGAGGTTATGATAGTTGAACGATCGAAGTGATCTCTTTTTGAACTCCATCGTTCACATTTCGTCTCTCTGTAAATTTGTTTGTTACACAGTGGCATCCAAACTCCTTATTCAATTTTCTTCGAATTTGACGTGAAGATTCCTTGAGATCATAGAAAAACGACATATGTGTCAAAATTTTTATTTTCTTATGCTATTTCAAGACGGTGGCCTATTTTATTAGTTCAATATGTTAGCGAGTCAATGACGAGTTCGGAACCGATAAAACATTTGAATCATTTTGGTATTGGCGATATATTTGTTTTAAAATCTTGTAAATGCTCATAACAGCAGACATATCATTATAAATTTGTTAATACTGATAATAGCAGGCATTTCAATATAATTTTGTTAATATTGATAAAAACAGATATATAATTGTAATTATTTAATGCTGATGAAAACGAACATTTTATTGTAATTTTGTTAATACTGATAAAATCAAAGATTTGTGAAAATGATGCGCATTGAAAAGAAAAAGGGATAAGATAATAGATTCATGTTCAAAGTTGCTTTTTCCTGTTTATTTCTTTCTGATCATGCCTTTATCTTCTTTTTTTTTTTTTTTGAAAGTTTGTATTTTCCTCGATTCTAGCCGAATGGTTCTTGTAAAAATTTGGTGATTACCTCCACTCTCGAGCGCAACATTTACTACGCATTTCTTCCGGTACTTTTTCATGTAATTTTATTAAGTTAATATATCTGTTTTGTAAATGCAGGGAGTAAATTTTTGCATATTATAGATGACCTATATTGTACATTGATTGGTTTAAGATTGTAACTGCAACTTTGAAAGATAGTATATTCTTAGGGATAAAGGAAGAATCTTCTCGAGAGACAAAAATTATGATGTCTAGTGTTCCTGGAAACAACGTTGTCTTCAAAATGAATGACAGCATTGGATAAACCTTAAAATTCAGCGATTAAGAATAGATCTTAATTTTTTTGGGAGGGCGCGAGGTCTACACAGAACTAGTTTTGTTATTGTTTTTTAATGTTAAAATAGAATATATAGTTAAAAAGTAAAGAAGCAAATGCAACATACAATGATATTTTAAATATCATCACAAAGTAGACGCTAAAAGCAAGTGTCAGTTGATATGTTTGAAGTGATCGGTTTACCATTTTGAGGTGTCTGGGATAGGACTAAACTCAAACACTTCCTTTGACTGCACAAGAAACTGTCTCCATTAATAATTAACAAAACTTTAATAAACCATTAAACGAAATAATTTAAACTAAAAGCGAAAACAGGAAAACATATGTATAATTGATATTTCAACTAATTCACTGCCGAGATCAGTGAAGTGGGAAACAGAACCGAGAAACATTAAGTACAGCCAACTCGCCAAATGTGGTGACCCACCGAATTAGGGTTACCTTTTGTAACTGCGAGGGATATAGACCGCCAGAATTAGAATAGAACGGGAGATGGTATGTGATGCAACGCTGATTTAGAATAAACCGCTTTATTATGGATCATCACTTCATAATTTCTCCAAATAGATCTCACCGCATTCAGCATCATCTAGCCCATGCCTTTTATCTTTTAGTTATGCCGCAAAAAAAGCTATCGATAGACTGCAACATATTTAGTGGTCCGACAGAGGCCGGAGAGAGCTAGTCATTTTCGTAGTTTGAATATTAATATGATTCACTATAGAAATGTCAACTGATATTGTTGTCTTAAACCGCAAAAAAGGCAACATAAAAGGACAATTGACAAAACTGCATAGCTTCATGAAACAAAAAGAAACATCATTCTGAGACTGTAATAACTACTCATCTAGGGATTCTGTCAGGAAATTCAACAATATTTGAAAAACTTCAAAATGAATTCTATAGAACGATGCCAGATGATATGTCGAAGAAGTAGAATAAAGCCTATCCGAGAATGAAGATAACATCTTCCAAATAAAGGTAAGCCTCAAATCTCTACTGCATAAACTTAAATGAAGCACGTCTGATTCTAGTTCAAAGGATGCTAAATCTATTGATAAGACTGTTTCAATCTAGTTACCTGAAATACTTCTGCCATTGTTTAATGGTAAAATAGAATAATGGAATTCCCCTTTGAGAAGAAATTAACTGAAAATCAAAAGTGCTACTATTTACGCTCCTGCATAAGGAACGACGCAAAATCGCTAGAAACTTCCGAAGATACTTATCAATACCATCTTAAATCACTAGAAGAGATTTGCGCAAATTAAAAGAATTGCGCAAAATTTGCGCAAATTGTCAGACAGCATTCATAAAAAAATTGAGAGCATTAAAAGTATTAAAATATGATCGCAACGAATTTTCAAATGTGTTATTAATTAACATAATTCTTCAGAAACTAGACCGCGAAACTCGAAAGCAATTCGAACTTCCCTGGGTAGATAATGAAGTTTCTGACTTTAACGAATTTATGGAATTCTTGGAAAGAAGATATAAAATTTTAAAGGCAATTGGACGTAATGATCCTTTAAAATCCAAATATTCTGATGCTCATGAGCAGATGAATAAAACGAAAAGTTTATTTGTAAAATCAGCAAACTTTTCCCAAGTCTTTTATACTGTGTAAAAATGATACTCATTCTTTGCATAAATGTGATCGATTTTTGCAGTTGTCCCCGCAAAAAATATATAAAACACTGTTAAAAAACCATCTTTGTTTAAATTTTCTACGTTCTCATAAAGTCGCTATAAGGAAATAGAAACACTCTTATTTCAGTTGCAAAGCCAGGCCTCATACTTTACTGCACCGGATGCAGGTGTCTGGCGTAAATTATGACTAATCTCCTTCGATGAATGCCAATTCAATTCCTTCAGTCACAAACTCTGACCCCTTACTTCCCGTTTCGTGAGACAGAAAAAAAGAGCCATTTTGGCTGCATCAAATGTTTATGTTTTGTATTATTCAGAAGCTGTTAGGAAAGGGAGGGCTCTTTTCGATTCCGGACGCATGTGTGATTGTAGGCATGTTATGATTTCGGATTTCGCCAATACTCTTGGTTTAAAGAAAGAGAAAATAAACATCCCGGTTTCAGGGATTTCCGATACCGCTTTCAATGTAAAAAGAAAAAGCGCTTCAACTATTTTGAACTCTGATGGTTCATTTTCTGCAACTATGTATTTTTTAGTTATTTCAAAAACTACTGATCTAATGCCGTCAACATCCGTTGATTTAGAAGAAATAAAAATTCCGTCATATGTCAAATTAGCAGATCTAAATTTCTTCTCACCTGCTAAAGAATACTTAATGATAGGGGAGGAATTATTCTTAAGCATTTGAAAAGGAAACAGACTGTATACAAATAATTCGTTAATTCTACAAGAAATTGCGTTTGGACATACACTAAGCGTAACAAGTTGAAAGCAAACAAGAAGTACAGAACTGTGGATTAATTTCGCATGCTGAAAATTTGGATAATTTAGTTAAGAAATTTTGGCAAGTTGAAAATATTTTAGACATTCTTATTTCTAAAAGTAAAGAAGAATTAGAATGCGAAAATCATTTTATGCAAACCTACCCTAGGGGTAAATATGGTAAATATATTGTCAACCTTCCTCTAAAGGAAAATATGCAATTAGGAAATTCCATTCAAATTGCAAAGCAAAGATTAGATAGCTTGTGGAAACGCTTAAATAACGATTCGAGTATGATAAATCTCTATTGTAATTTCATGAAGGAATATGAAGGAATCTGGCATATTCAAAAAATGATAATAGCGACAATGTAAAATACGTAAAGCCTCATCAAAGTGTCTACATAGTTGATAGTAGCACAACAAAGTTACCTGTAGTCTCCGATGCCTCTGCTGCGTCTACTTCAGGTGTATCTTTGAATAACTGTTTTATGAAAGGAGGCGTTGTTTAAAATGATTTGTTTGCCATCTTAGTAAGATTTCGAAAGCATAGGGTTGCATTTACCGCTGATGTCAAAAAGATGTATAGGCATATTTGGGTTAATCCTGATCAGTGTAATTTTCAATGAAGGGGAAGGTGCTGTACCTCGGCCACTTTTCTTTCCAGTTGAAAAAAAAGTGGTCAAATCAAGTCTAAAACCGAAAATTTTGGGTGCTTTAGAAACATCTGGAAATCAGCTTTTTAATTTCCTTTAGTATTTCCTCCAACTTATCGGGTAGAAATGTAAAGTTTTAAAATCAAAACCTTTCATTTTTGGCCAAGGTACAATACTACGTTGTACCTTATCCACCCTATGGTGTACTTTGGCCAGGGCAACAAAATGTGACATTATCACGTGTTTGGTACAAAACTAAACTTTTCAAAATCATTGCATGATATTTAGGTGGATATGATAGATGAACTATATCGCAACTGAAAAAGGACACTGGTTTTCTTAAAAATATGTAAATAACTAGTAAGAAACTTTTATTTGCGCTAAAGCAAGTTATATATTAATGACTTTAAAATTATTCGTACTAGGAAAAAACTACTAGTCTTAAAAAAAAGAAAGTTATAAAATAAAAATCACAATGTAACTTCTAGCCGCCTTCGGTCACCACCTTGCTTTCTGAGAATACTGTTCTGTTTTATTCAGTTGAATCCGGTATGCATAATTTAGTATTCATGGTTCCCATAAAAAATATTACCTCCCGATTTACTTAACATCTAAGAGGACTTACAGCTTTCTAAAAAATTCATGCATAAAAAATGAAGTAAAATTCATTACTCTATTAAAAAAGAATATGAAAAAATAATCAGAATCTTCATTCCTTATCTTTCATCAATAGAAGAGAAACACACAATGAAATCTTTATAAAACCAATGAAGACGGTTGGAGTCGATCGTAACAACCAAAAGCAATGTTGTAAATTATGCATAAAAATATTCTTTAAAAAAATTGTTAAAATTAGAAAAAAAATCGGATGTCAATTTGTAAGGAGTTGTAAGAATTTATTTTCTGCTGTAATATTTTTGAAATTTATCGCCAACGAACTCAAACATTTTGCCCACTTTTTGATTAAATGAAATTCTAATTAAAATTTCTAAACAATCACTCCACAGTACACATTCACACTCTCCATGGTATATTTGTGCCAAATTTTACAGCTGTAGATCCAGCGGTCTTCCAGTTAGAAGGCCAAGACACACATAGAAACACAGACACACGCATTCTCCTTTTTATTAGTAAAGTTAATAAAGCAACAAAACAATTTCTTTATATAAATTTTTAAAAAATAAACAATCTAAACTAATAAATGTTATAGCTATAAAATGAAACTGGAAATTTATATTAGCCTCGGAAATAAATTCAGGGTGCAGGCAAAGTCATGACAATATCTACGACTTTTATATTGAAAAGTTATTCAACATCTGGCTATGAAATACATTTTCTCTCTGTGTTAGGAATTTCACTACAACTTCTTCATATGGAAGACAGGCCCTTAACCATCCCGAATAATATTTTTTGTGCTTATTTACGACAAAAAATGTATCTAAAACCCACTTTTTGTTGTTGATACAGCACTGCTGTATGCTGTTTATAGGTGGCCAAGGTTCAGTACGATCACTTGGCACATCACCTCCTCTCATATTATTTAATTTACTCTCAGATAATTATCTATGCTTTTATTGATAAAAAATCCTTTCAATGTGTGTGTCAGTTATGGAACTAAAAGGGAACAGGTAAAAAATAAAAAAAATTCTGGAAAACAGGAGGAAAAATTTTACTCCCCCAGAAGCTTCCGCCTGCGTCCGAAAAATTGTTTCTTCACTTCAGTTAAAAACTTACAACCCGAGATGACTGCGTGCAAAGTGCCAGTGTTGCCACTCTAAACTAAACATTTTGGGCGGGGAAACAAAATTTCTCTACGCTCTCGTTTTGATATATTGACAACTGGCCGAGGAACAACCCTGGCCAAGTTACTGCACCTTCCCCTATTCTTTAGAAAAACAGAACCAGTGAGAAACCTTCCCTTTATAAGCTCCTTACAGTAACTTACAGCACCAAATCTGCTCCCCACTTAGCCACTAGAGTGCTTAATCAACTAGCTACCGACGAGAGAGAGAGAGAAATTCCCGTTAGCGTCTGCTGTAGCTTTAAAAGATTTTTATGTTGATGATGCTTTTTCTGATGCAGACAATGTTTCGTCAGCTTTAAAACTACAGCAGGAACTGCTTTCTCTACTAGAAGCTGGTGGGAGGGATTTACACAAATGGTTTCAAACAATGAAATGCTCGTAGGATGGCGTAAATGGATGCAAAAAATTGAATGGAACCAAAAATTGCCACATCAGAAAAAGATCAAATTGAAAACGGTGAGAAATTATTTTGATGATCTTACAAATGTCCGAGTTCAGCGGTACATTTTAACCGACTCTATAAAATTACTAGAGATTTATGAATTATCTGACGTATCAAAGTATGCCTTTGATTCTGTCGTATATCTTCATTGTGTTACGATCTTGAACCATGTGAAGGTGCCATTGACGTGCAGCAAATCCAAAGTGGCTCCAATTAAATCTGTGACTATATCTCGTCTGGAACTGTGTGCTGCTGAACTTCTTTCAAAGTTTATCTCCAAAGCTGTGTCATATCTTAATATGAAAATTGAGAAAACCTACCTCTAATCAGATTCGACTGTAGTGCTTGCTTGGATCAACACATCAATTCATTTGCTTGAGGTATTTGTCTCCAATAGAATTTGTTGCATCCAAGAGCTGACGAAAGATTTCTCCTGGCATCATGTGAAAACTTCTGAAAATCTTGCTGATATTTTTTTACGTGGTATGATTCCTCGACAACTTCTGGATAACTCTTTGTGGTGGAATGGTTCGCAATTTCTTCGTCAAGTGACTAATTGAACTTAGTGATAAAAATGACATTCCAACTAAAGATGACTGACTATCTTCATGAACTGAAAAAGGGAATCTGATAAGACTCTAGCTTTAAGTTTGGACTCTACCTTTTTTAATTCACTTTTGAGCATCAGTAATAATTACTTTAAATTAATCCTTGTGGTAAGTTTTTTTTTCAGGTTTACAAACAATTCAAGAAATCCTAAAAGTAAGTTAGATGGATCTCTAATCACCATAGAATTAAAACGGGCCAAATTATTTTTGATAAAGTCTGTTCAAAATATTGCATTTCTGAATGATGTTAAATTGCTTCTTTAAGGGAAGCATCCCGTAGGCAAGATTAAAAATTTGAATCAATTCTTCGATGAAAATGGAATTGGAATGGAAGAATTTTGGAATTTAAACAATAGAAGTGTCTGAAGAAAAATTATCCACAGTTGCATTACTTGCTTTAAAGCAAATCCGGTGACAAATGACCAAATTATGGGCAGTTTACCTAAAGAGCGTGTGAATGTAAATTATCCTTTTAACTGTACAAGTATCAACTTTTGTGGACCATTTTTCATTAAATATAAAGGCCAGAGAAAAGGTACATATCGTAAAATTTATGATTGTATATTTTTCTGTATGGTTACTAAGGCTGGTAATTTAGATATTGTATCTGATCAAACATCTGAAGCACTTTTGGTTTGTTTAAAAAGGTTCTTTTTTAGACGAGGTAAATCGCATATGATTTTCAGTGACAATGGAAAGAATTTTGTAAATGCCAATTCAGAATTAAAACGATTGATTCTTTTTGTAAGTAAGCATGATGATTGTCTTTCCAACGTTTTATCTGAAGAGGGCATTCAATGGAAATTTCTTCCTTCCAGAGCACTTAACTTTGGAGGCTTTCGAGAGGCAGGTGTCAAGTCCTTCAAATTTCATTACAAACGTGTCGTTGGAGTCTCAAAATTTACATATGAGGAATTTTATACTATTTTGCAACATATTGAAGGAGTTTCGAATTCCCGTACTCTTATTCCTTTGTCTAGCGAAATAGATGATTTGGAGGTTTTGACACCTTGACAGTTTCTAATTGGTAGGCCAATAACTGCCATTACTGAACCTAATTTCACAAATGTTGAAAACAATCGATTAAATTTGTAGCAGAAAACATGAAAAATGATACAAGTTATATGGAGGAGGTGGCAAAACAACTATTTAAGCACCTTGCAGCAAATATATAAATGGGTGATAAACAAAACATAAAAGTTGGTGATATGGTTTTACTAAAAGAAGAAAATCTACCATGTTGTAAGTGGATTTTAGGAAGAATTGTTGATGTATTCTTAGGTAAAGACAATGTAGTAAGTGCAGTAGATGTTAAAACCCATTCTTACGTCTATAAAAGATCCATTTCAAAAATTTCTCTCTTGCCACTAGAAAACTTATATTCTTTTGTATAGTTAAATTTTAAAATGTGTATGTTAAAAATTTTATTTTTACTCATATTACTTTAGCTTCTCTTTAATTCTGATATGTGTACTGATTGAAATTGAAATTAATTATTAATTTTTATATGTTTTACTTGTATTTTACTGTTTATTTCAATGTGATTGCTGCTAATTATATATATATATATAACAAATAAGAAACAAACATAGCAGAATCGTAAAAGCAACATATACAACATAAACATTCATAAACCAAAATGTCAAGAAAAAAATCTGCGGTAAGAAAAAGCCGAGAGTTCTTAAAGAGAGAAAATAAACAAAAGTGGAATATATATATATAAAAGGGGAAGATAAAATAATATAGAAATATATAATATATATATATAATAAATATATAATAAATATGTAATAGAAATATATAAAGAAATATAATATATATATATATATATAATATATATATACTCTATAACTCTATGCTTTCTCTCCTCTATATATAAAATAAAATAAAATAAAATAAAAACTTTCATATCAAATCCGAAAAGATATGAAAAAAATCGAATTGAAAGTATATCCGAGTAAATACCTCGAAAACTCATCTTTTAGACATTTTTCAGTTTTTCATATTTTACTGATTTCTGTCACTATTTCTCTACACTTTCTATCGTTATCGCTTTTCTATTTAATCCTCCTCGTTCCCAACATACTACACTGCCCTTGCAACAGCCAAAGTAAAGACCGAAACTTGTTACTCGATACTCTGTTTACACCCCCTTCAACGCCGGTCTGCACCGTGGCCCTCCGCAAACGCTACCACGTCAACATTCGTTCTTCTGGTACGTAAAATTTATTCTAACTTTGCTCTAATGTTATATCACATCGTACTTTTGGTTTTAATTATTCAAAACTCCTCTCTCTATTTTAGGTTTGACATTAGGGATGGAAATCAGTGTTTTAGGCCTTACGCCGTAACTGATTGCAAGAAAATGTAAAACTTTTTATATTTTAGTAATTCACAATAACTGCATCCAATGAAGAAGTGTTATTGTGCTTTAATTGCGCTTTTCATTTTTCAATTTTTACTTTTTCATTTTAAGATTCATATTCTTTCTCTATATATATATGTTGTTGTGCTTTAGTTGCGTTTTTTATTTTACGATTTATACTCTTTCATTTTACGATTTATAGTCTTTCTATATATATTTCAATAGTTTTGATTGCAACAGAGTTCATTTACATGTTAACATTTAAATGTTTAAACTTACTTTTTGCTCTTAATGTAAATCTATAGTATTTTCAATTTTTTAGATTCATTTTAGATTTGGTTATTTTGTTTAACATTGATTGATTTTCATGATATATATATATATGTAATTTTAATTAATATGGTTTGTTTTATTGCATTAGTGTTTTATGTCAAAAGAGAAAATTTGTGCCTTTTTGAAATACATATTTCAACATAGGTGGCATGTTAAGTAAAGCCAACTCGCCAAATGTGGCGACCCCCTAATTTGGGTTACTTTTTGTAACTGCGCTGGATTTAGCTGACGACTCCTAAATATACAGAAAGGATGGATTAAAATATGAGACAGGTGTGGATTTTAACATTTTTAAACCAAAAATGATTTTAATAATTGAATAATTTATGAAGAAGCTTTTTTCAAGAGAAATGTTTTTCTCATCGTGAATTTATTTTCCATTTTTCCTTTAATCACTAAATATTTTCTGATTCAAAAATTTTAATGAAATATATACTATAGCATTATATATAAAATTAACCCCTTTAAACGTGCTAGAATATAAAATGTTTTAAGTTACAGTAAAAAATATCTTTGCAGCGCTATATCTCAAAATGTGTTTATTTGATATAACACGTTACATCTCAAAATTTGTTTATTTGATATAACACGCTACATCTCAAAATTTGTTTATTTGATATAACACGCTACATCTCAAAATGTGTGTATTTGATATAACGCGCATGATATCTCAAGAACTATTGAATATTTTTACATAAATTTTCTTATTGAATTTGTGTTACGCTGAATTCTACAAATTGAACCACAATTTTTTTCATTTTCTCTCAACAGAAGTTTTGTGGTGGGGGGGGGGGAGTGAAAATGTGTTTTACGAGAGTAATGGTTTGCTCATCGTGAATTCCATTTTTCTTCAATCACTAAACATTTTCTGATTGCATTTGTGAGAAATTTTATTGAAATGTATACTATCGACTTGAAGACCTAATTTTCTATACTTTGTGGCCATTCGAACAAATTAATCTTAAAATATGTTGCACAGATGTCTCTAAATCTATTTTCATTTTAACTATTGCAAGATGAAAATTGATTATTGAGACAAAAACAATTCCTAAAATATCAAGAAAAATACAGTTAAACAAACAATAATTTGTAATAATTATTCATTGCAACATTAATCTTTCTGGAGTAAAATTACTTAATTTTTAATTGTGTATTTTAATTACCGTATTATTTTATTGTTAGATACACCGAAAACTATTTCTATAGAACTATTCTTGGCAAAATTGTAAACATATGTGTGTGTAACTTCGTGAGGGCGCTGCCAAACAACGGAGCGAGATTGGAAGCGAAGTGAAGTGGAAAAAAGACGGGAGGTGATGGTGTCTAGGAGGTGGAAAGAAGGAGGATGGACTGAGCTCATATTCTGAATGTGTTCTTTTAGTTTCATTTAATTAAGTATTTAGTTTTGTTTTATGTCGTGTTGTAATGTTTAATTGTGTCATTAAATGTCTTAAAAAGAGTTTGGATGTCATGACATTTATTTTAGTATCCTACTAATGAGAGACAGATCACTGTCTAGTTTTTCTTTCCTTTTCAGATTCGTCTTTTTCAGATGGGGACAGCTCGGCTCCTACAAACTTATTTTCTTTTCAACAATTTCATGACTGATTCTTTAGTTCTCTTATGTGTAATTTTTATTGGAATTAAAGACTTTTCATCGATTTTTGTGTCATTTCATTATTGTATCAGTTATAATTTCATTTTAATTTTAAAAAGAAACTGGCATGATTACAATACTTTTGAAAAAACATTCAAACTTTAGATTTATATATTCATTATTTTATCTTTGTTAAACATAATATTAATAATTTTTTATATAACTATATTTTTGAAACTGCGAATTCTTCAGGTATTAACATGTTTTATAATTTTTTTCTTATAAACTGATAATAATTTCTTGACTTTAGAATGCTGTAATAGAGATTAAAAACAATTTCTAAATTTTCTCCAATTAAATTAAATGTTACCTTCTGAGACTAAATCAAACTAGTGACAAATTTCTTCCAATAGACAAAATTTTGAGGAAATTCGCAAAATAAAAGAGATGAAATTTATAATTGGATATTACTATTCTGAAATATGTTTTAATTCTATCTTATTAAATATGATTTCTGATTGATTGGCAATAGGATTTCTATGTATATTATGGTATGCTTCTGTGAATATTATTTATAGTAATGTTTAAAAAAAATATATGTATTTAAGGTTGTTTATTTTCATATTTATCAAAGTGAAATACATATAATTAGAATTAAAAATTATGAAACTGAAATCAAATTAAAATCATTGTTGTAAAGAGACAAAGGTAATGTTTAAACCTATTCCATAAGCAATGCATATTGCAGGTGAAAATTATTTTTTTTTAAAATTTGCATCATTAACTAAATATTATCCTTTGTTTTCTGTCAAATGATTTATTATAGATAATATTTTAATTAGATGCTATGTATGTAGGTATACAGTTTTATCTTTACAAAATAAAAAAAGAACAGTAGTTATCAACAATATAAACTTAGTTATCAACAATAGTAATA